>JAOUQW010000019.1:6834460-6858213 GCA_028565825.1 Olivaichthys viedmensis | reverse complement strand
CCAGGAAAGAACTGTTCCCTTAACCCCAACAACATTTTCTAGTCTATCTAGAAGAATATTGTGATCTATGGTATCAATTTGGCTGCTTATTTTTGTCTCTCTTTCTTTTTTCACCTTGTTGTCATGCACTCATGTCATGTATAAATCCACTTCACACAATGGGATAACACAAAAAATAACTTATTAAATAGCTGCAGTTCTGTGCGGGCTTGTTACTCATTAGCTAGCTTCCATTTTGCTGATTAACCTCTGATTATAAAAGGGAATTACAGAAGTTTGGATTTAGACGTTAAATAGGACCACCCATCATTCACATTTACATAATGGGTTTTAAGGTCATGTTGGGACAATTTTTTATAGCAACAGCTTTCATTTCTCACTTATCATTACAAGTCAGTGAGCTCAGTACATATACAGATACAAAGCTGACCGTGTGTAGCACACGCTGAAGAAGAGATGAAAATGCTGCATGTGACTGCGATTCTGCTCACACTGTCCAGTATGTGAGGAGTTTTTAACTGTTTGCTGATTGATGTTGCTGTGTGTAGCCTTAGTTATTAGACAGTTAGTACACAAGCGCAAACATAATATACCCTTTAATGTATACTATAGAATATAATGTACTGTATAATATTAGTTAACTATTTATTTGTGTCTAATAATGACTTAATTAAGTTTTAGTAAGGAAGAGGAAATAGGGAAATATTGTGCTGTTGTTAATTTTTTAACTTTTCAAAGTCAAAGACACAGCCACGTTGCCAGTAATGCTCACATACTGCCGCTAAGTCGATAATATTGTATAAAATGAGGAGCTTTATGCTGTTTTGTATATTTTATGTTTTGGAAACCTAAGTTCTTTATGATGGCAGCAGAATCCTGCATTGAGCTGAAACAGTCATTTAAAATATGATTGTATTGTGTGTGTTGAAGGAGCATTTTAAAAAATGTCTCAAATGATAGATACAATCCGTACATGCTCTCAAATACAGCTTTAGAAGCAGTGCAGAAACACGTGTTACACTTTTAGAAAAGATCTGATAAGATAAGATATACAGGACCACACATATATACACACACACGTATAAATACATAGAAATAGATATTTATCAGACACTATTACAGGTATAGTGATATACTGTATATGTACAGGAATACAGATAAAAGTGTACTAAGGAAATGAAAGCACCACAACTTTATCAAGATTCCATCTTAAGTTTTGTAATCTTTATTAATATCGCTACACATGTATGTTGCAGGCGTTCTCACGCAGAGCAGGGATTGGGGTGTGATTTATTCCAAGCCGATCTGTGCTGTGAGAGGATTTAATGTCACTATTCCCTGTAGTTATTACTATCCAGAAACAGATCCAAAGATTCAGGTGGAACAAATGCTTTGGTACTCAATTAACTCAAACACAGAAAGGTGTTCGTACCCACCATATGTTTATGACAGCACATCACACACCACTTCAGACTTTGTGTACGTTGGAGACAGCAAATCAAACTGCACTTTGTTAATCCACAATCTACAGTTCAGTTACTCTGGAGAGTACAGATTCAGATTTATTACTGCTAACCCCAGGAGCAGATGGACTGGTCATCCTGGAGTGACTCTTCAAGTGGCAGGTAAGTTTTAATGATGCATCGATTTTGCATTGTTGCAGAACCAGGTGGACGTTTGACCACTGTTGGAACACGTTGTGATAATAGAGACCACGGCCTCCCCTCCACCACCAGCACCTGCAGTTGTCAGCCTGCTGTGTACTTTTAGTGCGAATAGGATGTTCACACTGTAAAACTCAGTGAGATGTAGTGTACTGTTAATATGCGGATTATGTACTTAAACCGACGAATATTTTGGTATGCTGGAAACTTTTTTTGCACTAAGTAGCAAAAGCAGCACTGCGTATTCAATTTTCCTAAAAGGCAGACGCACCGTGCAAGAACTCCACTACACTATGGATGCAAATTAGGAGCAAAAAGTGGAAACCAAATATTATGGGTTGTAAAATAATCAATTTATTCTTTTTCTCATTCTGGTTTACGGCACTTCTCAACGTCAGATATTTGCAACAAGAACAACACGGACAAAACCATCATGAAGGTCGGGGAGAACCATAGACGGTTTATATATAATCATTGGGGGGAACCTCGCATAACTGTAGTGTCCGTGGTGAATGCAGCAACAATAACAGCATACGCCTTCCTCTTTAGTTTATGTTTGTGTTGTCTGCTCTGAATACATGACTGACATGATCAGACAAATTGGATTTGGTTACTTGTGATTTGCAAAAAGAAATAAATGAGATTTGCTCTGCTGTCTGAACATAACCTAAGAAACTGTCTCTCTCTATTTCCGCATGATTACTATTGTGCACTACTCCCTGTACATCATATGAATACATTACCTGTAGTGTAACACCATAACCAAGAGTCAGGCCGAGCACACCATTTTATCTATGTGTGGTGTGCCCAATAACTGACCGCATTTTTCCTTCTACTTCCTCTTCTCGTCTCCCTCATTTGTTTGCACTCTGTATAAATCCACCTTGCACAATGAGATAACACAAAAATGTGCTTGTTAAATAGAAAGCTAAATAGTCAGTATTACTGGTAGATGACTAATAGTCTAGCCTGCTGTTAAAACTGAATGCCACAGTTCTGTGAGGACCTGTTACTCATTAGTTAGCTTACATTTAGCTAAATAACCTCTTGTTCCACCCATTATCGAGGGGAAGTGCAGTAGCTCTGCACCCTGATGAGCATTTCTATGAATTTAAAATATATAGATATAGAGACGGTCAAACAAGATATGTCATCTTCGACACAGTGAGGGAAGAATTTTGGACGTTTGGAGACAGACATTAAATAGGAGTGTGTGTTTTAGACTCAGCGAACACCCCCCCACACACACAAACACACACACACACTCTACCCATCATTAACATTTACATAATGGGTTTTGTGGTTGGGTAAAAATTTTTACAGGAACCAGCTACCAGTTCCCATTTATCATTACCAAGTCAGTAAGCTCAGTATGTATACAGACACAAAGCTGACCGTGGGTAGTTCTCACTTAAGGAGAGGTGAAAATGCTGCACCTGGCTGTGATTCTGCTCACGCTGTTCGGTATGAAATATCATCTCACTCTCAGCTTCTTATACGTAATTAGAGTTCAGAGTTTTTAACTGTTAGCTGATTGATTGCAGTGCATTCAGTTATTGGATTATACAACCAGCACAAGCATAATATACTGTATAATGTTAGTTAACTGGTAATGTGTAATAATGATAAGTAAGTTTTAGTGAGGAAGAGGAAATAGGAAATATCGTGGTTTGTCTCTCTGGGGGAAGGTTCTATGTAGAACCGTACAACAGAGCTTTTCCCTTATCAGAGAGGGATCCAAGTAAAACCTCTTTAGGAAGCCTTTTTTCTAGGAGTGTAGTAAAGATCATTTACTGCCGTCGATAACATGTTGATTAATAAGAACACAACCAAGAATACCTGTCACTACTAAAACTGCCCATGTAGTGTTGAGATCATATTGATTATTTGAGAGACAGTTTGAAGATATTTTATGAGGAGCTTTATGATATGCTTTGCTATGTTTTTGCTGTGTTTTTCTATATGCTATGCTATGTTTCTTAATGTTTTGAAAGTACTTTTTAATGCCAACTGAATCATGCACTGAGATAAAAGAAATATGTTGTATTTTGGGCGTGTCGAATGAGAATTTGAAGAGAAGTCTATAATAAAAGTGCCTCAGAAAAGTTGCTTTTGAAAAATGTTAAAAAGAAAAAAGAACAGAAGAGAGTCTTAAGAAGAAACAAAGATAAAACGTTGATGTAATACCCCCAACAGCAACACATACATAGAAATCCATACATAGAAATGAGTTAGTCAGAATCTCCTTCAGCAGAGTGGGGGTTAATTACGCGTTGGCCAGGTTCATGGGCAAATTCGTGTTGTCGCTCCCGTTGGCGCTAGCATGACTAGAATTGGGATTGACAAAATCTGGAAAACATTTGTATTTCAGCATAATAACAGTACTGCAAAACTCCTGGTCACTAACTAAACATAATCGTGTTAAAAAGGGTGAGCCAACTTCGAATAAAATTAAAGTAAAATGAAAATATTTATGGGGTGGCTCCTGGTGCACATTTTACTCCACCAAGAGCATACCGGCAGTCAAACTGTTCCAGACTTTTAAAACTTCTTTATTTGATTGTGCTTATGTAATTTAACTGCTTATGTAATTTTATGTCCATTACCTGACTTGGGCAGGTCAACAACCATCTGTCTCTTTGAAAGCGCTTTGGTTTTCCACATTGTGATAGATAACAAAAGGGATTTTACATGTGTGCAACCACATACTGATACCACAGTAAAACAAGAAATGGTCAAAGGCAACAACAGAGTTACTGGAGATTGAAAGCAATTTTCAAAATAGATTCCCCCCAAGGATGACAATTGTTTGCATTTATTTGAAATATTCTTCAAGGGTGCCAATAATTTTGCCACATATGTTTTTGGGAGAAAGTACCATTATTTAAAAAAAATTGTGATGTCGGCAAAGAAGATGCGTGACCAGGAAGCATTTTAAAAACAATGCACTTGCTCTTTTATTGGCAAACACACACTTTCAGCACAACAGCGGTTGCTTGGTGGTAAGCCATAGAACTGAAAAACATGGGAACGCCAGAGGGGGTGAACAAAATCCACTGGACTCCAGCCAACAGAGACACAAATAACATGCCGGCTCAACACATGCTGGCACAGACAATAAAACCACACGACCCACTTTTTCTCCCAAACACCTATTTCAACAACACAAGGGATTCTTTTACACAAATAACAGGTGGCCGCGGGGCTATGAAAATGCATCCTGCGCAGGCGTCGCAAGGCTACAATATAATTATTTATGTTAGAGTACAGTTAACTAGTTTCTCCAATTGTTTGAGTGCCAAATGTGAATCATTGTGTGTAATGTCTATTTCATGCAATACTTTTTGCCTGTTCTCTTGAAGGGTGCCAATAATTCTGGAGTTGACTGTATGCATCGTGATAAGTCTGAGGTGGTAGATTAGACAGTGTAGGACTTCACAACTATATTATACCATATATTATTTATTAGAAATAAGTTGGGTAAAGAAGAGGCTGTGGGCCATTTGTGAAAAGGACACTGGTGTGGAGATATGTGTGTGTGTGTGTGTGTGTGTGTGTGTGTGTGTGTGTGTGTTGCAGGTCTATATGAAGAAGAGGGGGTGAAAGTAGAGCTGTTTACCTGGTCCAAGGTAGAGTACCTTGACTTGAGCGTGATGACCTCATCCAAGTGCACCCTGAACTCTCTCCGTGACGCCTGGAGAAAGCCACAGGACAGTAACTCACCTCATCCACACACACTCATACTGATATTACCCCTCACAGTCACCAGCAGTTTGTCTCTCAGTCATACAGACCTACAGATTACACATAAAACACCTGTACAACACTACACACACCCACACACATACTATGGATCTGCTAAGGCAATCATGAACAATAAGCAGGGACTCAGAATGTAGTGACCCCAGAATGTAATGACCCCAGCAATACTGAAATAATTTAAGAGGAATTGCCAAAAAATAGCTGGAAAAAAGTGAACAGTAGCATAATATACTGGCAATATTATGCTGATTTCACTTTTAGCTTGGTGACTGATATGAGCAGAAGATCTACAGATAATGAACCAGCAATTTCCACAGTACACAAATTGTCTTTCCTTTTTATAAACAAAATACAATGGTTATTCAGTTTGCTGAATATTATCCATCAATAATACAGTTAAGCAACTGTTATAAAATGTATGTATATAATTAAAAAGAGAACACAGTTATTGTAAATACTAGAAAGGGTTTTGCAATGCAGAGGGCATACAGTATATCTCAGTTCATTTAAAATGGATATGTTTTGCTATAGGACAGCAATATGAAAACATCTTGTGGCAACATGTTTCTGCGTTTAAAAAAGACAAAACTATTTATCAACACTCAAACAAAAAAGAGAGAAATAAGATAAAGGTAAATTAATAGCCAGAACTAGCAGTTATAGCCTAACTACAGAGTGGTAGCGTAGCACAAGAAAAAGCAGGTGGTAATGGGAAGTTGCCCCTATATTCTGATCTGAGACCAGCTTCACTGTTTCTCACAAAATAAACAAAATTAGGCTCCACATTGGGGGAACTGATCCTAAATCAGTTTAAATGGGCAATTTCCACCCGGAGTGCTTGAGTACCTCAGTGACACTATAGGTGGATGAGCAGGAAGTGAGCTGTGCCTGGGGCAGAAAAGGTGGATAAGAGAGATAGACTGGGAAAGAGGTACAGTGAGGAAGAAAAGTAGGAGGAGGAGAGGAGAAAAGAGTTAAACACAGGTTGGGAGAGGATATACACAAAGAGTGGAAGACTACTGTACAGCTTACAGCTCCTTTCACAGACAAGCAACAGCCATAGATCTGTAGGAAATGGACACAGTCAAAACACCAGGACCAAGAGAAGAACACTCTGTTAGCTGCTTCGAGTTAAATAGGACATACAGCTACCAGTGGAAATACTTCTATGATCAGGGTTAAGGATACAACTCTGGAAACTGTACATCTAGGCATAGTCATGGTTCAGAACTTATAGGGCAGCTTATGGCTGTTAGATGGAAGAATGGATTAGTATAATATGAATAAAACTAAAACTTATAAATAAACTAAAACTGGCATTTCAGTGGAACAGTAGAAATGGACACAAAGGTACTCTCAATATGCAATATGTGTATAGATTACAAGTGCACAAGCTACAAACTTTCTCTTTCTCTCTCTCTATCTCTTTCTCCAGTTACACTTTAAAGATATTGTAAGCAATGTTGGCGATCTTATTAATGACCGCCTGACTTGGCTACTAAAGTAACCCACCCTCTCCCTCCAGTCTCACACCTTCCATCTAAATCTCTATCCAAAGTCCAGTGCAATGGTATAATGACTTGGCATCATGATCCAGAAGGTACAGTTGTGGGTACAGGCGTTTGTTCCAAGCAAGCAAATAAACGCTTGATTCTAGTTCAAGAAACTTGGCAATACCTATACTGAATTTGTAACAACTGCTTGTCTGGATCAAAACTCTGCACCCACAACTGCACTTTTGTAAGCTACGTCCAAACAAATGACACTCACAGCTAAACAAGTGGACAAGTGTTTTTTTGTCTAGCTAACTTGGTTATAATGTTGCCATTTGGGAGGATAACAAATTTCACACGACTCGTCTTTTTTCTTGCTCAGCCCCATTTCTTTCGAAACCCTTTCTTTACCACTACTTTTTAACATTGGCATTCTCTGCTATTACAAGAACTTCCTCCTTGCAGAGAAGTTTCTGGACTGGTTAATACAGAAGGACCATGCTGAAATTTGAAGTTGCTGATTACAGAGCCCAGGACAGACAGAGATATTTTTTCTCTCAGAGCATATTTTAGTTATAGGTTTTACAATGTAAAAAAAGTTTTTGCTAAAGTGTTGTGAAAAAGAAAAAATATATTCTAAACAAAATAACTTCAAGCATTACTCAAAAGTCCAACGAAGGGCTGTCCAGTGATTGCCATGGCAATCATAAGAAACACATTTTTCAAAAAATACATGAAAATAACCAAGGTTGTGCGGAATAGTTTGAAAAAGTATTAAAATACATAAAAAGAGTAACGTCTTCAGAATACATTTAGAAAGGGCACATGTGAAACACCTAAGTCACACCGTTCCTCAGTGTTATTGGCAGTGGCGACTCTAGGGGAGTGCCCCTAAATATGAAGTTATATTACTGAATTCATTTCTGCAACTGGTGACATTATAAATGTGAGCGGAATGGAGCAGCCAACTTTTCTGGAGCGCTGAGCAGATTTTTCTAATGAATGGAGCAGATAGCATGTGCCACCCGAGTCACAACATTTAAGGCTATTCTATTTCATTAAAATGCATTTCAAAACAAACACGAATAATACGATTATTAATATATTAAGTAAAGTATGCATTGAACGATTTGTGTGTGGCGATTCTCCCTCGGAGCGCGAAGTGAAGCATGAGGTCCTGATAGCAAAAGTCAAATTAGATTCTAACAGAGGAAGAATCATTTTAAAAGTATGCGACTAACCATGAGCAAATGGGACACTGTGTGCATTATTAATCTATATTGATATACACTCACTGAGCACTTTATTAGGAACACCTGGACACCTTCTCATTCATGCAATTATCTAATCAGTGTGGCAGCAGCGCAATGCATAAAATCATGCAGATACGGGTCAGCAGCTTCAGGTAATGTTCACATCAACCATCAGAATGGGGAAAAAATGTGATCTCAGTAAATTTGACCGTGGCATGATCTCTACAACAGTCTCTAGAGTTTACTCAGAATGGTACAATAAAGAAAAAACATCCAGTGAGTGGCAGTTCTGAGGAGGGAAACGTCTTGTTGATTAAAGAGGTCAACGGCTGTGTAACTGTGTTCATTCTGCAGGATCATAAAACAGCATAAGGCCTACAGAACGAGCTAGCCACCCAATGTTAACTAGCTAGCTAAAGGGTTGCTTTGCTGTAATCTCACAGAGCGCTGCTCGCACAGGACCGCTGTGTGATGTGACTCACTTCCTGCGGAGTTTAATGCAGAACCCGAGGCCGATGGTAGCGAGCTAGCCCGCTAGCTAAAATACAGTGTGGAGAACAAAACTATCACGTCTGGTCACTTCCAATGTGTGTATTTTTATTACTCGATCTGTGTTCTCCGTGTACAGTGCGCTCCGTGTACAAACTGTAGCTTTAATGAAATGGATAAAAATAAAGTTTTTGAAACTTTGAATAGGCACTCCAAATTGCACTCCAATAGTGAAATTTGTGAAGATCACAAGGACCTAATAAAAAGGAAAGTGATTTATGTTTGTTTGTCTATTTATTATTTTTCACTTATTTATTCATTTATTTGTTTGTTTGTTTGTTTGTATGTTTATTTATTTATTTATTTATTTAACACAAACAGAATGTACAGAACACCTTCAGGTCAAGTTATAGTTCCGGGTAAACAAGTCACCCATTTTTCTCTAACTTGCTCAAGAGATGAATGCTGGTACTTTAATGTGACCCCTTGTTCAGTGCCAGAGGCTCTATTCATGCTTGCTCGCTGAAAAAGCAACTGCTCCAATAGCTGCTATTGCACAATACTATTCTACTCTTAGACAGGCATTTCTGTACCTAATGGCCTGAGGACAGGTCTGGTAAGGCCAAACAGGTCACCATAACCATTCAATTGCACTTGATTAAACAATACTCGATTTAAATATGGGCCGTTTTCTGTAGTACATTTACTGCAAAAGAGTTTAGCTTATGGGCACATCACTAGAAATTTCAATACAAATTAGAAAATGATTTTCTGGCAATGATAGCACAGAGATATGTATTCAATACTAATATATTGTATTAGAAAATTATTAATAGTAACTAATTAGTAACACTAATAATTCAAGACAATGTTTCTTTGGGAATCAGTTACAAGTTTCAAGTAGCCATGCAGCCTATTGTTTAGTCGCTAGCACCAGAATCCTGTGACCATTACTGCAGTAAAGTTGGTGGCATTTGCTGGATATATGATGAACTTAAGATCCAAAAATAATCAATTATACATATTCACCACATTGAAATTTGTTATATATTGGACAGTCGCTGGATATTTGATATGCTCTGTTCAAAATTCATGAACAAAACTTCCAAAAAGTATTTTTTAAAAGCTACATTTTCCTAGGCAGCAGAAGACAGAAAACAAAATACAACACAATTTCTTCTACACAGCAGTCTCTGAATAGGCACAGCAAGGCTGTCCTAGCTGTTTCATCAAACCTGTTTTTCAGTGCTTGGCTCCTAACAGGCCGTTTCAACATTGGCTACAAGAGTTTTTTTCACTGCAGTAGATTATGCTGTTGTGATAGAATTAACTAAGTGTTCTGTCTTTTTCCAGTTTGTGGCTCAGCCGAACTGTCAGCAGCTTCTAGCCACGCTGTGGTACGATGGTTTCCCTGGATGGCGGCGACGTCACTGGGTGGTGAAGCTGATCACGTGCTTCACCATTGGCCTTCTCTTTCCCGTCTTCTCCATCATCTATCTTCTGGCCCCAAAGAGTACGCTGGGCCTCTTCATCAAGAAACCCTTCATAAAATTCATCTGTCACAGTGCCTCATACTTGACCTTCCTTTTCTTTTTGCTCCTGGCCTCACAGCACATAGTGCAAACTGACCTGCATGTTCAGGGTCCACCGCCCACCATTGTGGAGTGGATGATCCTACCTTGGGTTCTGGGTAAGGATAACTGTTGGTTTGACTATGTATGTCTGTATAGTAATAGTACGTTGAAAGGTATTCAGACACTCCATCCAATTAGTGAAATTGGCAGGTGTAATATACGCCTAGCTGTGTAATTCCCATAGAAATGCCTTGGAAGCAGAATGGAAACGGGGCACTATCACAGCATGCAGAGTCTGTTTGTTCGTCATTTATGAGCCAAACCTAATCGCCCAACACCAGTGCCTGAACACTTATGTGCTGGATGGAATCAAATCACTGCAGCAGCATTCCAACATCTAGTGGAAAGCCATCCAAGAGAAGTAGAAGCTGTTATATGAAGGGGAGCCAACTCCTTATTACTGTAATAAGGTACCACAAGGCCCCCTGGGATGAAATCAATAGAAAGCAATAAATAGCATCTGTGTGCTGCAGAAACCTCATATCTCTACAAATACTTTGCTCAGAGTTTGTATGTTACATTTTTGTCTTAAATAATTTTAATTGGCTTTAGTAACCAAACTTCAATCACATATTTTCCTTAACGTCACCCAAAATGTTTTTTTGAAAACCATAAAAATTTATATTTCTAAAAATCTATTTCTATAGATTCACACTTGACCAGTCTGTCCACTGAAATTAATTCCCCCAAAGGCATTTAATCATAAAAACATGTTTTATAAAGATTAGAGTGACCTTAGCAGGTGGCACTCTGCTCTTGATTTTAAAAGAAATGTATGTAGGTGCTTTTGGACATAGAGTGTATATATGAACAACTGGTTGATGTTCATTTTGTGTGGTTTATATGATGGAGCATCACTTTTCCTAAGCTATAAAGCTAGAATCTATGTGGATTAAATAGATGGTTAAGGTTTTATCTTATGAAGCAAATTTAAAAAATGAATTTTTGATATCTTCATTTATAAGTTTCAGGACGAATACAGAGAAAATTCCACCACAGGCTTATAACAAAATGAATTGATTTAATCAAAGCTTAGTCACAATGTTTTGTGGTTTGCTGATTTTTTTTTGCCGAGTCAGAAGTAGATTCAAGTGGAGGCTTGAGGCGATTTATCAGAAGTCCTATTATTTCATGAGGACAGGTAAAATCCGAAGAAACAGAGTAATCTCTTTGTCTTAAATCAGATTGACCTACATATATCCACGTTTAATTATTACCTTTCATGGTGACATTCCTGAATACCATTTTGCCACAGATATTTGTTCTGATCTTTGCAGGCTTTATTTGGGCTGAGATTAAAGAGATGTGGGACGGAGGCTTCACTGAGTATGTACACGATTGGTGGAACCTGATGGACTTCGCCATGAACTCTCTCTACCTAGCCACCATATCTCTCAAAATGGTGGCCTACTTTAAGGTAAGCTCCTCTGATAGAAGCTAATCTCAGATCAGATATGAACTGAGGAAATTCCAAAATCGTAACTCTTACTCTGAGATACTTGGTACAATAATCCTGTAGTTTACTGAATAGATCGAATACTTTTGTTCTGCAGACAAACTGAAATCTTGCATTTTTAATGCACCATTGCCACTCACAAGTAACAAGGTTTAATTTATGACTATGAAACCAAATCCTTAGCATCTCATCATGACACAGTGGTCTTTGTCTTTTCAAATTATGCAACTATAATTTTTTTTTCTTTTTTACCCGTCTGACAGTACAACAGCTCCCGTCCTCGTGAAGAGTGGGAGATGTGGCACCCGACACTGATTGCCGAGGGGTTGTTCGCCATCGCCAACATCTTTAGCTCGCTGCGGCTCATCTCGCTTTTTACAGCAAATTCTCACCTGGGCCCGTTGCAGATCTCACTGGGTCGAATGCTGCTCGATATTCTTAAGTTCCTCTTCATCTACTGCCTGGTGCTGTTAGCCTTCGCTAATGGACTCAACCAACTCTACTTCTACTACGAAACTGAAGCGGCCGATGAGCCGAACCACTGCAAAGGCATCCGTTGCGAGAAGCAGAACAACGCCTTCTCCACGTGAGTGAGGAGACTGACTCAAAATAATTTTTTTTAAGAAATAGCTTCTAGGATGTCTTTAAATGCAGTTTATATAAGGAAAATAGTCTCATTCTTTTACAAGGCATTTTTGTGCAAATCAAGCAAAGGTAGAATATTACAGAAAATCAGGGCAGTGATAGCTCATCATTTCAGGTTCTGTGCTATTCACAGGAAGGTTGTGAGTTCAAATCCCAGACTACCATTGAACAAGTGCCTTAACCCTCAACTGTATCCATACATGGCTGACCTTGCGCTCCCCAGCTTATTTTCAATTTGGCATACACAAAACATGAACAATTTCCCATTATGGATTACTAAAATAAAAAAAACGAAATACCAAAAGTTCACTACTAGCTTCATCTGTACTTTTGGTCGACAGTACTGTGCAAAAATCTTGAGCACCCTACATTTAGACACTCTGAAATTCTGTTTTTTGTGCGAGTAGAAAAGAGCAAATTTTAGATGTCAAAACATTCATTTCCCAAAAAATGTAATTCTACAGAGACATTTTTGTCAAAGCAACATATTAAGTAATAGACCACTTTTCAGATAAAAACTGAGACTGTCTGGGATCTGCAAAATCAGTAGCAGTCTGAAAAAGAACTGGGGCACGTTCTCCAAGATGCTTAGAACAACCTGCCAGCTGATTTCCTCAATGCCAATTTAACATTACATCAGGTGGTGTGCTGCCATTCTCTGTCTTTCTTTTATAATTTCTAACCATCTTCCTTCCTTCCTGCCTTCCCACATGTGCTCACATGTGACAACTTGATTGAACAGCCCCAAAGCCTTTGAGACAACTTGCCCCAAACTGAAATGTGTGCTAATGGTGGCTATATCTCAAGGCTAGCTAAACATAGGACTGCAGCTAAATTCCCTCCTCTATTCAGTATAAAAATATATTTTTGAACATTCATACCCAACAAAGTTTTATTACATAAAATGTGAAGTGCCATTTTTTTTTCTTTTGAAGGTGAAAAATAAGAAAATTGTGCACACCTCACATTAGAGTGACTTTGATCACGTGAACAGGAAGTTGACCTCAGAATATAAAGTCACACAAAACAGCTATTCAATTTTTGAGTTAGCCCCTCAGGTGTTGGAGGTATGAACAGTGTGAACGTACCCATGTGACGACTTACCCCGCTTTCCTTTACTGTGAACTGCTCTTTATAATATCTTTTTAGTTAGAAACTTTCCATTTAATTTTTTTTGAAAGCATCTTCACTTTACAGAATTTCTTTACATATGCCTAAAGGCCAATCCACATCGGATGCGTTTTCGAAGCAATGTCAGAGGCGCGGTAGAGACGCGTCAAACTCGAGCCCAACGTCGCGCTGCCGTTGTTTTACGAGTCGTCTCTAATTATTTTTTCACCCGCGTGCGTCAGTGAAGCATAAACTCCATAGTAATCCATTGAAATCTCACAAATCACACTTTATATACACTGTGAACTTTATTTAAAATCATAATCTACAAAGATGTCAACCTGTAGATGCATAGCAAAGTGTTTGTACGGTATCATACTCATTTTACACCAAACACAAATATGCTGGTTGTTCACTGTCCCACTGTCTCATGGCACGTTTTTGGGTTAACTGTTTTGTAATTACAGCCGGCCGAATCCTTCCGTATTGGTGTTAACACTATATAAAATGATTCTCGTTCTCCTGTGCGAGATAATAACAAACAGTTAATATCTCTCTCAAAACTAAACAAAAATCGTCAGAAATGTAAATTCACCCACTCATAACTGATAATCGAATGCTGGAGTTGCCAAAACCAGATTAATATCGAAGTGAGCTGTTGCTTTTTCTCCTGCCAGTAGCGCGTACAGAAACGCAGCTGAGATAAGACTTTTGCACAGTACTGTATATATCCAGGCTTTGTGTGTAGTGTCACTGAAAGTCATCTATGAAACAAGATTTTTCTGATGTTTCAAATTTTGTATCAATGTATCAAATTGTATCAAAGGCATAAATGCTTCCACAGGGGCCTAGAGAAGATCAAATTCTCTCTATGTGAGAGTATCCTCTGGGCATTGTGGCCACAGCATGCTCAAAATTGGAGGAGATTTCAAAACAGAATGCATCAAGCCTGGTCCTGGAAGGGAAGCAAATCTGATTTGTTCTAAACATCTCTCCTCTGTATTTTCTTTTATTCAGCACTCTCCCTCTTTCCTTCAGCCTTCAGTCAATAATGATATTGGGGACAAATCTCATCTGATGTTTCGTGTCTGCCCTTGAGTCATAGGGAGTCAGATGTCTCACTCTCTTTTTCATCCTCCAATCATGTTTACAAAAAAAGTAAAGATTAGATAGGAATGCCTTTTTTGTGATTTGAAAGTAATAAAATGCATAACTAATTATTTTTACACGTCTCATGTTTTCATCAACTTGCATACGTATCTAATCCCTCAGCAAAAATGCACAGAAATTCAGCTGAACAAAACTGGCATATCGGTTTAGATTATTTGTGTGTGCTGTGTTCAGAGCAGAGAGAATATGAACACTGCCTCCAGTATTTAATATTTCAAAATTATTCGGTACATTCTGTGTGGGAAGGGAACAATATGAAACTGACTGTTTGTTAATGTTTTCATGTGGAAGAAAGCTGATAACATCATGGATGCCTTTTTTTCTCCATCTCTCATCCTCACTCATTTTCTATCTGCCGCTCTTTCCAATTAGGTTATTCGAGACACTTCAGTCTCTCTTCTGGTCCGTGTTTGGTCTGCTCAACCTGTACGTGACCAACGTGAAAGCTCGTCACGAGTTCACCGAATTTGTTGGGGCCACCATGTTCGGCACGTACAATGTCATCTCACTGGTGGTGCTGCTCAACATGCTCATCGCTATGATGAACAATTCCTACCAGCTTATCGCTGTAAGTCCTGTTTGAGCATTACACTGAATTTAGTGACAGTGAACCAAGAACTTATGGTGTAGGTTATTACCAAACCATAGTCTTGTCTCATACATTAAATTAAATGAACAGTTTGTAATTTTTAGTGTCTTCTGCTGCTAGGCAAATTGCAATTGCAATGAAAACATTGACAAGCCAGCCATCACCTTCCCCTCAATAGACCCCATCCCCTGTTGAAACTACTTCTGCTTTGTGAGTTGCCTTTTAAGGACAAATTAGGGCTAGGAGTGGAGCTAATTTCTGGGCCTAGAAAATGTAAACAGAAGCCTTAAATGAAGAAACTAGCCAGATCCATTGCATGGCAATATTATGCCAATATTATCACAGTTTTTGTATGGTATATTTGAAATTATATGATGATAACAGGTCTAGAAATACTTTAAAACATTACCAACTGTGATGGAAAACGAGGAAACCACAGGCTGGATCCAAATGCAGTTTATTAACAAACACAGGGAAGATCAAGTTCGTTGTTGTGAGCCAAGCAGATAGTCCGAATACCAGATAGTCAGTCCGTATAACAGCGATATCCAAAGGGTAAGGCAAAGAGAAAAAAACAAAGGACGGGCAGGGGTCAAAACCAGAGATCAGGCCGGAACAACGCTCGGAATTGTCAACCATCAGATAGCGGCAATACTTCGTAGTGTGTGTATGTGTGTTCGTGGTATTTAAGCGATCAGGTGATACGGAAGTAATGATTGTCTGGTGTGTTTAATACTCAGGCGATGGGGACCTCTGGTGGCGTGGTGTGTGTGTGACAGTGGTGTCGGGGTTGACCGTGACAGAATCCCCCCCTCTAGGTTCGGCTCCCGACGACCGATGCCGCGGCCGTCCCCTGGGTCTGGGAGCCGGGTGATCCGGGTGATCCCAGTGGAAGTCCTGCGTGAGGGCCAGGTCGAGGATGTAGATGGCAGGGACCCACGATCGCTCTTCTGGACCATACCCTTCCCAGTCAACCAGGTACTGCAGGACACGACCCCGGCGTCGAGAGTCGCCAGAGTTGGACCCTTTATAGGCGGATGGCGCGATGGAGGTGCACATGGGCGGCCACCCAGGTCTTCTCACTCCGTTGCATCCAGTCGTCGATGGCCGGTACCTCGGAGGGCTCCCCTGACCAAGGGAACAGGGGTGGCTGAAACCCCAGGATGCACTGAAACGGAGTCATCCCCGGGGGAGGCAGAAGTGAGAAAGTTCTGGATGTACTCCGCCCATGGGAGAAACCGGCTCCATTCCTCCTGGGAGTTGTGACAGTAAGTGCGGAGGAAACGGCCGATCTCCTGGTTGAGCCGCTCCACTTGTTCATTGGCGTGAGGGTGGTAGCCGGAGGTCAGGCTAATGTTGATGTTTAGAACCCCACAGAAAGCTCTCCAGACATGGGACGTGAATTGGAGACTATGTCCTCCGAGACCCCGTATAGCTGGAACATGTGTTCAAACAGCAGTTCTGCCGTCTTGAAGGAGGTGGGAAGCTTTGGCAGGGGCACGACCCGGCAGGCTTTGGAGAAATGGTCCACGATGACCAGGATAGTGGTGTGACCTCGGGAAGGAGGTAGGTCCGTCATAAAATCCAGGGCAATGTGGGTTGTTGAGGGATAGGTAAGGGTTCCAGAAGCCCGGCTGGCCGTTGCCGATCCGACTTGGAACAGGCACAGATGGAGCAGGCGGCCACGTAATCCCTGACTTCCCATTGTAGTGTGGGCCACCAGAAGGCATTACACACCAGCATCTGAGTACGACCAACTCCGGGGTGTCCTGAGGCTTGGGATGTGTGTACCCACTGGATGACTGGAGGAGTGTGGAGACATAAAATTCTCCCGGCCGGGCAGCCAGGGGGACTCGGGTCCATGGCACTGGCTCTGCTTCCCCTTCGTATACTCATGATAGGGCATCCGCCTTGGTGTTCTTGGATCCTGGTCTGTAGGTTAGAGTTTATTCGAATCGGGTAAAGAACACCAGCAGGCTTGCCGAGGGTTCAGTCTTTTGGCAGCCTTTACGTACTCCAAGTTCCTGTGTTCAGTGAGGACCAAGAAGAGGTGCTGGGCACCCTAGAGCCAGTGCCTCCACTCCTTGAATGCTAGCTTGATGGTGAGGAGCTCCCTGTTGCCCCCATCATAGTTCTGAACATCCGGGGTAGCTTGTGAGAATAGAAGGCGCAAGGGGAGGCGCGGAGGGGAACCCACCCGTTGCGACAGAATCGCCCCCACCCTGGTTTCGGTGGCATCCACCTCCACAATGAAAGGGACTTTGGGGTTCGTGTGGCGCAAGAGGGGTGCAGTGCTGAAGCATCTCTTGAGGAGATCAAAGGCCTGAATGGCTTCAGGGGACCACTGGAGGGTTCATGGCTTCCCCTTGAGGAGTTGGGTGAGGGGGTCGGCGACTGAGCTAAACTCCCAGATGAACCAACGATAGAAGTTGGCAAAGCCGAGAAACCGCTGCACCTCCTTGATGTTACACGGTCGGGCCACTGCACCACTGCCTGCACCTTTGTATCGTCCATAGCCACCCCGGAGGGTGAGATCCTGTAGTCCAAGGAGGAGATTCTGGACCGGTGAAACTCGCACTTCTTCAGCTTGACAAGGAGCCGGTGCTCCAGGAGTTGGCGCAGGATGGCTCGAACGTGGGACACATGCTCTTCCTTGCTGACGGAATATACCAGAATGTCATCGATATAGGCGACCAGCCATTTATCCATCATGTCCCTGAAAACGTCATTCACATAAGCCTGAAACACTGAGGAGGTGTTCGCCAGCCCATATGGCATTACCAGGTACTCATAGTGCCCCCTAGTGGTCAGAAAGGCGGTCTTCCATTCATCGCCAGCCCGGATATGGATCAGGTTGTAGGCGCTGCGCAGGTCGAGCCTGGTGAATACCTGAGCCCTGCGCAGCTGCTCTACTGCCGCCGGGATCAGAGGTAGAGGGGACCTGTTCTTGATTGAGATGGCATTCAGCCCCCGATAGTCAATAAACGGCCGTAGTCCCCCTCCCTTCTTCTCCACAAAGAAAAAGCTGGCCGTGAGGTTGAGGGGCATATGAACCCCTGTTGGAGTGCCTCCTCGATGTATTCCGTCATGGCGGCCTGCTCGGGGCCTGAAAGGGGGTACACTCGGCCTCGGGAAGGCGTGGTACCGGGAAGGAGGTCAATGGCACAATCCCCCTCGAGGTGGCTGGCCGCCTGACCACCTTGAGTAGTCTGGCCGCCTTTGGTGATGAACCCCTCCATTGCCGAGGGGGCAGCCATCCAGGGCAGTGACCTTGAGTGGAGGGGACAGATTTGTGGTGGGGATCGAGAGTTTGCTGGTCAGCTTGTCGCTGATGAAGTTTCTGGCAGCGCCGGAATCGATCATGGCTGGAACAGAAAAGACCCGATTAGCCCAAGAAATCATGACCGTTATGACTAATGTGCGATTTTCTATGGGAGTATGAAAATCGGTACTCAACGAGGGTGCCCCAGGGAAGCTGGGGTGTCTGGGACAGGAGAGCCGTACATGTCCGGGCTGTCCGCAGTACAGACATAGGTTGTCCCGTAGATGGCAATGCCGCTCTTCTTCGCTCAGTCAGGCACGTCCCACTTGCATAGGTTCTGCTGGTGGGAGTGGAGGGGTGAAGAAGGTGAAGTCTGGAGCCAGCCTACTGCGCTCTCAAAGCAGGTTGTCCAGCGATATGGATAGCGATGTACTGCTCCAAGGTGAGGGCTTTACCACGGCACAACAGCTCCTTTTGTAGCGCCGTGTTTAAACACCTGTGATACATGGTCTCCCCAGCCGCTCCCAGCTGCCAAGATGCGGAATTCAATGGCAAATGCGGAAGCTGATAGGGCCCCTTGGCGTATCTCACATAGCTGGGATCCCACGGCTCTACCCACGCCTGGATAGTCAAACACCGCCCGGAACTGAGCGAGGAACAGCAGTTCAGAGGTAAGGATGCTATTACTCTGGGTCCACAGCGCCATAGCCCAGTCTCGCGCCTTGCCGGTGAGCAGCGAGATCGCAAAATGGATCTTGTCGGTTTCTGCTTGGAACATTTCGGGATGGTGCTGAATATACAGCAAGCACTGCATCAAGAAACCCTAACACTGATCCGGGGAGCCACAGGCGCTGCAGCTCTCTGGCTAGCTGGTGCAGGCTCCGCCGGAGGCGGTGCGCTTCACTGGGTGGCTGAAATTGCGCCTGTAAAAGCTGGAGCATTTCGTCTAGCCTTTTCTCCTGCCGAGTCAGACGGGCTTCGAGCTCTGCTGGATCATGCAGTGGCGAAGTATTCTGTGATGGAAAACGAGGAAACCACAGGTTGGATCCAAATGCAGTTTATTAACAAACACAGGGAAGTTCAAGTTCGTTGTCGTGAGCCAAGTAGATAGTCCGAATACCAGGAAGTCAGTCCGTATAACAGGGATATCCAAAGGGTAAGGCAAAGAGAAAAAACCAACTGGCAGGGGTCAAAACCAGAGATCAGGCCGGAACAACGCTCGAAATTGTCAACCATCAGATAGCGGCAATACTTTGCAGTATGTGTATGTGTGTCCGGGGTATTTAAGCACTCAGGTGATACGGAAGTAATGATTGTCTGGTGTGTTCGATACTCGGGCGATGGGGACCTCTGGTGGCGTGGTGTGTGTGTGACAATGGTGTCGGAGTTGACCGTGACACCAACTGCACCTTTAAGGCAGAATTCCTCCAAAAATATCCGATTGTCCTGTTTACTTCAGTTGTAAATTGGAATTGAATATTATGAAGATAAAAGCACAGTATGCACCCAAGATTTGACTCAGTAAACATTTCTTGCTAGCCTAAAACAGATCCTATTGGTTAAAACATGTGGAATGAATGTGTGCATTTAAAATAGGCTTTTCTCATCATGCTAATAAGAGAACGTGAAGCAAGTTAGAAAAGTTAGATGGATAGTTCTAATGGAAGACTTTACACTACTCTCTTCTCTGGTTCAAACACACAAACATCCAGATATATTATATTTTGTTCCTGTTTTGTTTACCTTTATTATAAATAGGACATGCCATGACTCAGAAAGCCAATTATAAGGTCCTTATGATGAGTCACTGTATGGTGTTTTGCACGTTTTACATCACTGCCTGTGCTCAGGCAGCATGGACAGTGAAGTAGGCTCATATCTATTTCTCTGCTAGCATGTGTTTTGGGAGGGCTTATGTAAACTTGAGTTAGACAGCGTCTCTCACCCCTTAATGGGCCTCATAATGGGAGCTGTTACAGTATCTGAATAAACAAACATAAAAGTGTGTCACAAATAAATTATCCTATCAAGAGCTGGACATCTTTAGCACAAGACTTTGTTGACTAACAAAAATGGTCTTTAAACTTCATCTCCAATGCTAAACGGGCATCCAGGTCATTCTGAATGTCTAGGTGTAGGAAGTCAAGATGACTGGACTCAGTCACAACCTTGTCTCAATTCGGCGCTCCAATTCAGTGGCTGGCTTCATGTGTCTCGGAGGAAGCATGTATTAGCCCTCACCCTCCCCGGTTGATAGCTGTCGTGCGATAGGCAAGAACTAACTAGTGGGTGGGAATTGGCAATTGGCAATGACCAAATTGGGAGAAAATGGGGTAAAAATCCCATACCCCCCCAAAAAAAGATTTCTCTCATCATGGTAATAACAGACAAGTTTGGTAAATAAGAAAAATAGAAAAGGGTAGAATTCTCATCAAAGTCGAGTTCCAGGCTGAAAAAAGCCCTTCCAGAACACAAAGAATTGATGAAGCACCTCAGGCAGCTTAATATACTGCTATTTTACAATTCTTAACAACGGGCCCTCATCCTCATTCAGGATCACGCTGACATTGAATGGAAGTTTGCCCGCACCAAGCTGTGGATGAGCTACTTTGATGAAGGAGGGACGCTTCCGCCTCCGTTCAACATCATCCCCAGTCCCAAGTCGGTGTGGTACCTCTGTGTGTGGCTGCACAGCCGCCTCTGTGGCCCAGGAGAGCCCACCCTTCAGGAACAGCACAAACAAGACAACCTCAAAGAGTTTACAGTATGTCTTTAATGGCTATGTATTTATTGATGGATGATTGTCGTGTGTGCTAGGTATCAACTAAGAGATCCTTAACATGCACTAAAGATGCAATAGTTCAGATTTGTATCATCTCACTATTACAATTAACGTGGAAATATATGGAAAACATTTATCAAAGCGAGAGTATCAAATGCCTGATAAAAAACATTTTTAAAGACAAATTTGATCTAGTTTACACAACTATGTCCCTCCTGCAGTCTTGTTATAGACACTCCCTTAAGGGCCCTTCAATTCACCCCATCTTTAATATTCAGATTCAAGCTCTCAGCATCGCCAGATACTATCATGGGCAAAAGAGAACAGTCTAATAAAGCTAATAAAGGCAATAAAACCCATTGGGATATTGTTGTGCCTTGAATTTTGCAGTTAGGATTGCATTTCTAATTTTTTTGTATTTTACTTGTGAATAGTTTGTAGATTTTTTGGAATGGAGTTGCATGAATGTTAGGCTAGGTGATTAAACATTAGCAGTCTTCCTAACTACAAGGATGAAGTCTGCTGGCCACTATAAAAAATCTGGGAGGCAGTGTTTCGTGTACATGGGTGTGGAAGGGAAATGGGCCCAAGGACTACACAAATCCTTCCAATGTAATTACACCATGTAACTACCAGAGCTCTAGTGCATGTTTCAAAATTTTATATGAATTCTTCTCCGTATACACACAATGCTCACACATACACCAGTTTACCTCTCAAATCATATTATTACCAAGTGTTTTATGCGTATGTGAGAGGTAAAACTAGTGAATGTGTGAACTGTTGCATATGAGAGCATTTTATGTGAATATAAGAGCATTTTGTGTGTATGTGAAAAGTAAAGCTTGAATTACAGTGTAAACAGTACCACAATTTTAAAGAGGTGATTTTTCTTTTGCACACTCATTTTTGGAAAACAAACAAAGAAATCTGTCAAATCTGTGCTTGATAAGTCTGAAGCTTTAAAGACACTTTCTGACTCTGTGACCCAAATCACCAGAGACAAGCCGACAATTTCAAGCAGATGGAATTGTTGGCACAAGTTGGAAATTGTCGGCACAAATCCCTATAGTGTGAGTGATGTTGGACAGATCGTGACCAAATCAATGAGCAACAGCCAGTGAGACCATGAAAGGAAACCAGGAGTTTGGCACTACGTAATCATAATAATAATAATGTTTGTATCAGAATAAATAGTTAGCGTGTTATACCGTGTAAATGGTGGTTACGACTTGGTAACAAAAATCAAACAGTTGGTGACACACAGTATAAACATTCACAGGCTACCTACATGCATACCTTTTCATGCAAACTTTACTAGCTACAGCTTCTACAAAATAACGTTGTGTAACATGTGTGTTATAAAGATTTGGTTTTAAAAGGCATGTAGTGAACATTTAGCTATAGAAAGGTAACAAGCATTTATTGTTTTGCGTAATATATTAAAGATAGGAGTCAGTTGTAGTGCTTCAGTCAAAAGAATAATAGCCTTTTTTTAACCTTTCTAAGAGAGATGTTCCTTGGAGTATTATTAATGCTGCATACACTTCTTTTTGGCTATTTTACAAGCAAAACAGAGATGTGTATCCACACACCTTATTAATGCAATTTCCAGGAGCAAAAAGGGATCAAAGACATCCAGTTAAAGCATGATATATTACAGCATGCAATTAGCATGTTCAACATTGGGCTACTGCACTTGGAAACCATAGCTGCATTCCTTTTTTTTTGTCTTGGCATATGATAATCTGGATGAACAAATCCTTCAAAAAACTTGAATTATTTAAACGTAGTAAGAGGAACCCAAAGAATACATGCTTGAGCAGACAGTCTAGCTGTTGCTGTCCGGCTGCGAGTCACTGTAGGCCAGAGGCGGTTTCTAGGCAACCGTGCTTCAACCGTGCCAGTGCCTCCAATATGACGTCTTCCCATCAGATGAACTTCTCTGCTCTGTTTTCCTTTTTTCTCTGCCTCTACTTTACGCCCCTCGCTCACCCACGTTCTCCCACACACAGTGCACAGATTTTTGGAATCAAATAAAACGTTACGTAAGGCCGCTGGAGTTTATATTTGGAATAAGCAGAATGTGAGAGGGGCTTTAAAATAAATGCTGGCTGATCAGGAGCCATACTTTTTTCTGTTTCACTTAATGGTGCTTGTGGTACATGGATTGCTTAGCGGTCATGGTTCTGTGCTAGTGAGTGAAGGATGCGAGTCAAATTCCAGGTCTCCAGAGTGCCACTGTTGGACACTTGAGCAAGGCTCTTAACCATCAACTGCTTAGCTACTGTGCCATCCAGAATTATTGGCACCCTATTGTAACGTGTGTAGCACGGGAGAAGAGGCAGGACGCAAGTGCGGACGTTTGGTGTGTTTATTAAGTTTCGGGTTATTCCATAAATCATCGTTATAATCCAAAGCAGGGGTCAGGTAACAGGCAGACA
>JAOUQW010000019.1:6763433-6790173 GCA_028565825.1 Olivaichthys viedmensis | reverse complement strand
TGCATGATTTTATGCATTGCACTGCTGCCACACGATTGGCTGATTAGATAATTGCATGAATGAGAAGGTGTACAGGTGTTCCTAATAAAGTGCTCGGCGAGTGTAATCTTACTCGCCAAAATACCGATGTCATGACCTCTGTGTACTCAATGGTAGATACGGCCCTGGTGGGTGTTTCCCCAATTCTCCTGGATCCTACATTCTTCGACCCGTGACCTGGAAATCCGACGTATCAATTATTTTAATGCGTTCAGAGGAATCAAAGCGACAAGAGGCTTCCTCACGAACGTCTTATTTTATTGTAGCGTGTCTGAGACGTAAGCCAATAACTCCAATAAATAATACGATACTATAATAAAAAACACAAAAAACCCCACAAATTTAATTAAATAAGAAACAATGGGTACAAATAATAACTTTGGATCAAAGTCAGCTAAAATGTGCCTTTTAAAATTCCCATTTGAGAAGTCAGATGATGAGTAGAATTTTGTATATGCATCAACCTTCAAGCGTGTGATGTACCCGTGCAATAATGTTTTTAATTGATGTTCACTTATATTTAGTTCGTGTTGTGTTTATGCAGATCTGTTATGCTCATTCTCTGGAACCAGTCAGAATGGCAGTATGACAGCAGTGTGTCATGAGAAATTACATATATATATATATATATATAATTACAAATATTTATTTTTAGAGAGACCTTTTTCAGTCTTAAATTAGTTGATGGAGCTTGGATCTAAGTTCCAAATAGATCTGATCTATCATTTCAGTTTATTTGAAGATGTATCCACCCATCTTCTCACTCCTTGACACTAGCCTGTTGGTGAACACCTCAATGTCAGGCTGAGAAATGTCTTGCAGAATCTTGCAGTCCCTTCCTATGCTTTAGAATTCTGCAATGAGAACGTTTATTTAACATTTAGGGAAGGAGACTACAGTGTCGGCACTTTGTAACAGTCAAATGGAAAGCGGTTCCTTTAAGTTTTCTGGTGCGGGTGACTTGGCTCTATTTATCTGAGCTGAGCAGCAATATTTATTAGGTTTTTATTCCTTAATAGTGGTTATAAGTTTGATTTCTCAGTGCTAGTGTTTTCATGCTGTATATAAGGTCTTAATTTGGTGCACCCATATAAACTTCATTGCACTGCTCTTGGTTAGTCAGTCACGAGTGCATGTTTACAGTGATTATAGGAATATTCTTTGTATGTGTGATTGCTGTTTATTATTTGTTGACGACATAAAATGTTTATACAGTCAGCTCCAAAATTATTGGCACCCTTGGTAAAGATGGGCAAAAAAGGTTATGAAAAAATGTTGGAACCCTTATCCAACTGTTTTTTTTTCCCACAAAACCACGTGTCACAATTATTGGCATCCCTTGAAATGCTAAATGTAACTGAAGTATGTTCCTATTTATATTTTACTTTAAGTTCACCTAAGTGTTTAGGAACTCTTAAAAATTAGGGGAAACGGAAATTCGAACGCCTTTCTTTCCGCCACGTGACGTATTTTCGAGTGAAACAGCAAATCTGGGCAGGACTTTGGTTTTATCCATCGGGATTTGATTAGCTTGTGAAAAGTGGCCTTTCCGAAAAATCTGAGTCAGATGTAGACGCTAGCCGGCAGTCAATTGTGGAGGACTACTCGCCTCCCCCAACACCATCGGCACTTGACGCGCGCACGCGGAGGAAATGGAAGGAGGAGGAGATGAAATAAAAATTCCGTCCCAGGATTTATTTGAGCCAGCTGGTTACGGAGGTGGTGCTGAGGCTAACGTTTGTGTTTATTTCATCGGTATCAGTGCAAGCTAACTCGAGGGGTAGAGGGAGGAGAAACATGACATAAAATGATTGGTTATTATATTTTTTTGTCCCGCCCGCTATTTTACCGTGATGTAATCATTACGTCAGAGGCCGTTTAGAGGCGGGACAAAGTCGCTGCACTTTACTGAAAGATTACTGACAAAGTAGAATTTTGTCTTTTAAGTGATTAGTACAGATGAATCGTGCACAACCTGATCAAGGACACGAGCTAACAAGGTAAAAATTTTGATTTCACCTTTTCTTTAAGCGGTCATCCATGACTTCCTGTTTCACTGGGGTATAAATATAGTGCCCTCCAGAATTATTGGCACCTTTCATGAAAATTATGACCATATGAAAAGAATAACGTACGCAATGAGTGATATTATGAGCTTAGATGTATGGGGATGTTGCATAGTTTTATTTTAACATATGGTACACAAAAGGTAAAGTACTATTTGTTCTGCAAAACACTGTTCAAAATGATCGGCACCCTTCCTAATAATATTTGGAAAAGCCTTTCCTGGACAGAAGAAAAGCACAGAGTGTCTTTATGTAAAGCTTTAATAGGTTGAAGACACTTGTAGAGGATCTTGGACCACTCCTTCATGCAGAACGTTTTAAGCTCCTTTATATTTTTGGGTTTGTGCATGTCGACTATGGATTTGAACCTGTGGTCCAAATTAAAGAGTAAAGACTGAGACGGTTATCCCAAAACACTTATTTTATATTCCTTCAACAATTTCTGTGTTGATATGGATGTTTATTTGGGGTCATTAAGTCTTAACCTCTGGGCGGATGTAAAATATCCTGGTCCTTAGCAAAATTCATGATGTTATCAATCTTTACAAGAGCCCCTGGACCACCAGCTGCAAAACAGCCTCAAAGCATCTATGATCCACCTCCATATTTTACAGTGTGTATGGGGTTGTTTTTTCTTGTATGCAGTGCATTTTTTCTCCAAACATGCATGGAGAGAAAACTAAAGGTAATGTGTCTGTTATGAGGACTTTTGTAACATTGATCAAAAACCAGTCAGGACTGTCACAGAGATGGCAGTACCCTAAATCTGCGCATGCATCAGTGTAAGAATCTTTTTCGTTACGCTTTTACCAACATGGCGATTGGCTCTTTTTATCGAAGGGTGGGACTTGCGTAATACAGTCACCATCGGTAACTTTTTGGCTCGGTGTGCAGAGCTAAAAAGTTAAGATTTTAGTCTCAAATATTCGTCTCGAACCACAAAACACAATTCCAATTTTGTTGATTTTGTTTCGGGTTTATAAGTTACTCATCATTCAAGTAGATAGGACCTGGTCTTCTATTACTATAAATAATACTAGATAATAAAATAAATAATAATAAAGAATACTAGATGGCCGCCGAGTGGCAGACATTACTATAAGGACTTTTGCTAATAGGTGATTTTGAAACTTGATGACCCCAAGAAACAACTAAACTGTGCAATTCTGAGACTGTGATCTTTGGGCTCTTCTTTACCTCCTTCATCATCCTCCTCACTGTGCGGGGGGGACAGTATGCTCATGGGTACAATTCCTGGCAAATTTTCAACTTTTTCAGATGTCAAAAGGTTTTTCAAAAGGTACGTTGTGTTTAATGGTATTTTAACCTCTTAAGTAATTTTTTTATATCTGTTACCTGACTTGTGCAGGTTAACCACTATCTGTCTCTTTTTTGGTTGAAAGCTCCACCTGGTGATGCATAACAAGGATTTTTTTACATATGTGCAACCTCATATTTATACCCCAGGAAAACAGGAAATGGTCAAAGACAACAGCAGAGTTTCTGGGAACTGAGAGAAATTTACAAGTAATTAAATTTTTTTCCGGATGCCAATTTGTTTGCATTTATTTTATATATTCCTTTGGGGTGTCAATAATTGTGCCACATATGTATTTGAGAGGAAATACTATTATTTAAAAAAAGAATGATTTTTGTTAGAGAAAAGGTAAGTAGTTTCTCCTATTGTTTGAGTGTAAAGTTTATTGTGTGCAATTTTTATTTAAAACATCATTTTTTCTCATTTTTCTCAAAAATAGAGCTTTTTTGGCTCAAGGTGGGCTTGGCGTAAAAAGAAGGATGGTTATGCAGAAAAGAACCTAATCTCTACTGTTAAGTATGGTGGCGGATCTGTGATGTGGGGCTGTTTTTCCTCCAAAGGCCCCGGGAACCTTATTAGGATACATGGCATCCTGGACTCCTTGAAGTAACAGGGGAATTTAAATGAAAATCTGGCTGCCTCTGCCAAGAAGCTACAACTGGATCGTGGTTGGATCTTCCAGCAGGACAATGATCCAAAACACAAAAATGATTAAATGACCATCAAGCATTATAGAAGAAGACTCAGTGGTGTCATGTTGGCAATGGGAGGTCGCACAAAGTACTAAATGCTGGGGTGCCAATAATTGTGACACATGTGGCTTTGTTAAAATATATATATATATTATTGTCACTGTCCAATGAACAGCATGTATCTCCAAAATTCAAATTTTTCAGGAACACAAAAAAACACTTTTTCATAGAGAGTATCATACAAAATAAATCTGAAATTCTCGATGTGATTTGTCAGCTTTTCATTGATCAATTAGATGTTAACTGCTGTGGGGTAGATGGAGGTTTTTGCCCACATTCCATATATGAAAAAAAGTGTTTTTTTTTAATGCAAAAAGTGGAGATACATGTTTTTCATTGGACAGCGACAATATATTTGTGTGTTAAAAAAAAAAAAAAAAAAAAAATATATATATATATATATATATATATATACACATTCATCTCGTATGAATACTGTGCAATTAGATTTGGAGTCATTTTAAATTAAGTATGTTAAATCAAGTTTTAAATGTAAAAAAATTTGGTTTCTATAAACTGATCTTAAGCGCCCAAGTTCCTAACTGCTACTGAGTCTGTATTTTGTTCTTTTCCAATTAATCAACATTCTACAGCCCCTTATCTGGCTCAGGTGTGTTTGTGAGTTAGACATGATCCTCAAGGACTGAATTAAGGCCCTAGAACTTCTGTGTACTTTCCATAAAAGCTCCACATCAACTTTACAGTCATTGTAGCTAGAGGTGAGCACCTCTGTTTTGATTTCATGCCCTATGTGTGAGCCATGTAAACAGATTTGTGGGAAGGAAAGAGGGTGGTGCTGTTTTGAACCTCCACATCAACCGACCCTATATTTCAAATTGCTTTGTACTGGCTTCTCCCCTGCAACCACATTTCTTTTCTGCTTCTAATGTAAACTACCCTGTTATGGTGCAGCCTAACTTTTTCATCCCATATTTTCCCTCTGCTGCCAATTACTGGGTTGCAAACTTATGGATATGAATGGTACCCATGGGGCTCATTTGGAGTATGCACATCTAGTCTGTTTGGAGTAGCCGGAGTAGGTCATTTGTAGTTTTCAGCACGGTTTTTGCGAGTGCATCATTACCAAAGTTGGAGATGCGTGACAGCACTTTCCCAAATAGGTTGAACTTAAGATGGTGGCATCTGAAGACACAACCTGTCTCAATATGCTCTTTCAATACTCCTGGTCCACCTCTTTAATTACATTTCGTCCTCACTTCTTCCCTATACCCCCCACCTAGCTACCTCAGCCACATCGCACTTCTCTTAATCGGCTTGTAAAGTGGACACCTTCTTTTGTGTTCAGCAGTTTGCTGTTCATGCCACTTGTCTTGATTAATCAGAATAGGCACAGGTCGTCGTAATGGGCCAACACCGGCCTGAAACCTGAGAAAGCGTAAAAAGCTTTTAGCTCGCCGTGTGGGCTCTCTGCAAGGACAATCAAACCTAATGAAATCAGTTGTCAGTGCTAAGCTTGCAAAACTGTGAAGTCCAACTTGGGAGTGAAGCATGAGCTAATTAGATATTTGCCGGGTGTAATGGATAAATGTGGCAAGGTGGGGCGGGGGGATGCTGGAGAGTTGGGAGGGAAAGCAGTTGGACAGCACACTCGACCTAATTAGATTTTTGCTAGGCATAATGTATAAATGGGGGTTTGGATGCAGGGGGTGGGGGGGTCCTAATCCATTGACACTTTGCATTTGATGGGACTTTCACCAAATGCTTGGTACATAGCCTTCAGTCCTTACAGATTAAAGAAACTCACTTCTGAGATTAAATAAGTTCAATAAAGTCTTAAACTTTCTTAGAATTCCAGTCTTAATAAGGCTAAAATAGTTTTGGCAATCAGTTTTAACTGTCAGTTTTGTTAGGTGTATTTGACAAGAAAACTGGCTGCAAATCCTTGCCCCAGGCTAACACTACTTGGACTTCAGGATGGGCAAAATGAAAAAAGGGAGGCAGTCTGAAAACTGTAGCTAATAATTCAGACTCTCCACTTAACACATAACCCATAAGCCATTCTTCACACAGTGGTAAAAAGAAGGTTACCAAATCTGATGAGACACCTTGTCCTCCTGTCACTGTTGTACCATGATGAGCACTAATCGCTGATGAGAGTGAGGAAAAGAGGACAGCTTAGTGGTGTGACCAAACGATTACTGGCCCGTAGCGGAGCTTTTGACTTGTATCTTTTCTTGGTCTAGGGCCGTACATACTGTTGATCAGCACTACCCCATACCCTGTATCCCATCTAAAGATGTTGTGACTCAGTAGCTCCTCAACACTACGCTAACATTATCAACAGCCTTTTTTTGTATCTCAGCACCTCTCTGGATGAGACTGCATGAAATTACACAAGGAGGAAAACGGGGAAGATGAACTCCCCTAGACCTCCAGGTTCAGGGGCTCAGGTCTGTATGATGTTAGAAGCCAGAATCAGCACAAGAGCAAACCTGTCCCTATTCCAGAAACTGGCTTATGTAGTGAACATGTTTCTTGGTCTAGACGTAGGCGTTGTACCTTTGATCTTTTGGTTTTGTAGGTCTAAACTGATGAGAGTTATGGACTTAGAAACTTGAGAAGGGTTGCAGATTTTGTCCCCGATTCAACTGCAAAACCCACACTGACCCTTTCAACTGTAAACTCTAGAACCCCACCCAAGATGGACAGAACTAAGCAAAGGCTGCTCCACAAAGGCTTTAGCACTTCGCTGTTGCAGCTCTGCTGTCAAAGACATAAGAAAAATGGACGTCTCTCTATTTGCAGACTGTGAAATTGGCTACAAGGTGGGTGGAGGGACAAAATACAGTTTCCACTGTGTCTTCTGTAAACACGTGTATTAATTCACCCTCTTCCAGACTCACATTTCAATAAGATCAATGGCCGAGGGTCTTTAATTTGCCTTCAGACATGTGGATAATAGGTCCCATTCATCAAAGACAACTTGGGCCAGATTTGGTAGGTTCACTAGGATTGGATGGGTGTGCAGATGGAATTTGGGTAAGTATGAAAATGTGCGTCATTGGGCGGAGTACCATAAAATACAAACAGAACACACAGAAAATGGAAGCACAAAACACACATGGAACAGCATGAGTTTGTAATCTCTCCTGTGGAAGGGAGGACATCTTCAAAGGGTCCTGGAAGACATGAGGTGAGGTTTTGAGGAAGGCCTCTGGTTAGTGTTTGTAATTGTAAAGTAAGGGCTGAAGGGCACCCAACCCTGTTTATGGCCCCCGTAAGGCCAATGAGGTTGAGGGGGCTTTGAACCATGTGTGATGCACATGGCGGGCTGCACCTTCCCTCTACCTAAATCTTCCTCCACTTTTTAACCCGCTACCACCAGTCCCATTTGGCCCGATGATGTGAGAGCACCTCTGCTAAAAAGGAGTGATGATTGTATGGCAGCCTTAGTGTTATATGTGAGATTTGGTATTCAAGTAGTTCTGATGTTCAAACTAAGGAGCTGCATGGGAATTAAATTCTGTCTCCATCCCCGACCCTCCCCACCCCGTCTCTGCAGGCCCCATCTACGACCCTAATATGTAAACAGGATTGGGTGTAATGAAATGTTTCGGAAGTATTTAGGATTCAAAAAATAAGTATTTTTATTCAGTCCATCATATGTTTTAAAAGGCAGTGTTCAGAATACAGTTACTTCATAATTTTTTAGGAGAAGACTTTTCTCCAGAGCTCAATGCCCTGGATGTCTGTCTTAAGTGTCTCTATTATTGTTCGAAACAAGTTAGTGAGTCATTTAGAAGGAGTAAAGTAAGCTTAATTACTGTGTTTGTTTTTTATGCACAACTCTGCACATTTCAGTAGGATTTTTAGGCATGGAGCTAATTCTTGCATTTTGGATTGATTGATTTTTCTCAGTTCTCAGGATGGTACTGCCAACTGGTATTGGAGTGATAAATAGTGACATTGCTGTTACTGTTGGAAAGGTACTCAGAAAATCTCCTACACCTACCCTACAAATGGGATTTTAATAATTTATTTTAATAATTACTATTATTTACGAAAAAGTAAAATACGAGTCATTTTATTATCTCTGCCACGGTGTTATTACTCATTTTATTACCATTTCCGTGGGAATACTGGAAAGCCCATCCCCATTCACCATGAGAATATTTTTAATTTTGACCCCATTGCCATGGAGAACAAAACACCAGAACGGAACCTCAGTATTATCGCTGTCTCCATTCCTGTGCAGCTATCTAGTACAAACTGAATAAACTTGCACCAAAACACACAACCCATTCCACACAGTCTTACCTTGTATGGCTGAGTTCTCCTGCTGATTGCCATTATGCTCAGGTTCCACTTCTGGTATCACTGCTTCTGAAACCGACCAATCACAGCTGTTAAAAGTTGCTAGTCATTCAACCAATCACACCATTATCCAACAAATCAGAACACGCTATTAGAAATATTAGCAGTAATCAATTCGGATTAAAAAACATCTGGTGCTCTTCAAAAGTTGTTGGTTTGCAACTAACTATAATAGAAATGAATCTGTATTTTCAATCATAGAAAATGCAACTGAATTTATTAACTGATTCATGCTCAGCTTTATCCTGGTTCTTCCCCAAGACAAATTAAAATATTTTTGTCACAACAGGATATGACTACAAACTGGCAAATATTGAATGAACAGTATGTGCAGTTACACTTTACCATCAGGTATTTATTATCTATATTTAAGACACTGTCCAATATATGTTGAGAACCACTAGACCCAGACAAAGCTGTAAAACTTCAGACGATTAAACGTGACAGGAAATAGCGGCTCATACAATAATGTAATAAAGTCATGTTTTAAAAGATCACAGCAGATCAGGCTTTAAAATATAAATCACTTTGTGCAAATACACATATTACCAGCAGATGATCTTAGTAACACACAAGGGCTGTCTTTCCCAATCCCCGCCCCCCCAAACTCTAAGATGGAAGACGAAAGGCCTATTTCTCTTAATGAATTTGCGTTTAATCAGCCTTGGTCATTAATTACCACTGCACTCTAAAAAACGCTTGCAGATGTTTACATACACTCACAACTTTTAAATCTTTCTCCTGTTCACATTCTGCTTCTGGTAAGATATTCACAATTAAACAAGTGAAATCAAAACAACAGGCGATTAGGAAAACAGTTTACAGTTCACTAAGTGTGTGCGTTTAGACCGTTTATGATAAGCATCTGCCTCCATTTCCTCCTGTAGCATTATGATGCTAATGCATCGCTAATAGTCGTAGCTAATATGGAAACACCAATATCAGCATTGATAAGGAAATATGAGAAAGAGAAGAGGGAAGAGGAATGGAAATAGAACTGGAAAATTGGCTGAGAGAGTGGAAAAATAGATTTAAGAGGAGATTAGAAGAGAGGAGAGGTCATTCACATGGGAAGGAGATGGAAACAGAGCATGCAGTCCTAGAAAGGAAGTAGCAAAGCACCAGGAAGTGAGGGTACAAGAATTTACTTTCAAGAACTGTTTAACAAGGATTATTTTTTGATAACTACTAATTTTAGCAAATTATATTTCTGAAAAAATATTTTCGTTATGCGTCATTATTATATTAAGTAAAAAAGCTTGCTATTTTTGGAAAGCAGTGGTGTTTATAATGCTTAGCGGACCATACTAATGGATTCAATATCAGGTCATCAACACTGTGCTAGGAGCAGACATGCTGCCATTTTGAATCAACTACATTTGGCATCACAATTAAATTGATTGAATTGGTCTTCTGTTTCTTACTGCTGAGAAAATGCCTCAATGTCTAGAGGCCTGCTAGCTTGTATTCTGCTATGGTCCATGCTAAAATATTGAGTCCACTCTGTGCTTTGTAAAGTCCCTTGTATCTCTCAGATATTTTCAACATTTCAACAATGGAGGTAGTCAGTCATGTAGGTTTCAAAAGACACACCCTCAGTACCGAAGGACATGAAGATACTGTATATATTTTATGTATATTCTGGACAACTCCACATGTCCTGAAAAAGGTGCTGTGGCATAAAATGTGATATCTATTATTTGTTCTATGCATCATTTCACTGGTAAAGGATACAAGGCTTTAGAAATGGTGCCAATAGAGTTAAACTGAGCAGTACCAGGCAAATATACTGAAAATCAAAGTTATATACTGGAATAAAGTCAAATCTATTAATACCCTATTACCAATGGTTTATAACTGACATTTATACTATGTATTCACTAAAAGTGAAATGATGACCAAGTGAAAAGCTCTCATCATCTTGCAAAGGCAGTTAAACACAAACCTGCAGCACCTAAATTCATTTATCATAATGTTACTCAGTTTTTAGAATAAATAATAGGCAAAAATTTTGTTTTACAATATAAGGCCAGTGTGAAGTTTTTGTTGTTAAAATTAAATTAAATTAAAAATATAATAATAAAATGTAATTGCATGATGAAGAGATTCTCAAAGTGATACTGGTATTATCCGTATTTCAATGCATTCTATGGATAGTAAGCTATAGAAGGCCAGCTATAAGTTAATAACATAGCTAACAGTAAAATAAATACTGCCCAGCCAGTATCTCGGTACAAATTCTATGTGATCCATGTCTTAATACATCATGCATCCTCCATCCCTTTGAGCCTGAAAGTATGACTCCCGCTCATGCATGTGAGAACTATGGGAAGTCAGTCATTAGGACAAAAAGTCTCTTCTTGGACAGCCTGTTCTAGTGGTCCGGCAAAAAATGAACCAAATGGTGTTCGTGTGTACATGTTGGTCTAGTCTCCGCCCTGTTCCGTCATTCAAGTGTATCAACCTGTTCCCCATCAGTAGCAAGTGTATTTAAAGCCCTAGTGTTCCTGTCCTGATTGTCTCTCTATGTTTTGTGTCATGTTGTGTATCGTTTATGTTCGAATAAATGTATAAATGCAGAAAAGGCTTTGCGTTTGTGTTCACCACCCCGTCTACAGCGTGACAAACTGAGCAAAGGTTTTGTGGTTGTTTTTGATTATTGGTGAAATAAAAACTTTTTTGTGGTGTACTAACTACAAATGTGACCCTTCTTTAATTAGGGAGTGAGAATTAGAGAGAAATGGAGAGATGGGTGGATAGAGAGTGAGCAGTGAAAGGAGGCGCACCATTGAGACTCATGCAGAGGTTCTCAGGAGATGTGGCCTGTTTGAGGGCCTGTTCCACCTGCTCTCTTCTCTTCGACTCAAACTCCAGAGCCTCCTGCAGTTTCCTCTTTGCCTTCTTCTCTTTCTTCAGACGCTTCTGGATGGTAGCTGAGGAGGAGAAGGGGAAATTGAGAGAGAGTGGTATAAAGTGTTAACTAGCATGAACACACAGATGTGCTTCGCTGTGACATTTGCCACTTTTTGGTAACTCACACAATTTGAAAATTCACACCTGGAAAGTTGAAACTGCTCAATTATCACTAGAGACACAACACTGCAGCACAGCGGATTCACAACAACTTTCAGTGGGAGCATGTGGCGTAAATCTGTTCTTAGCTTCTTGGCCTTCTTAATATTAGGGAAGAAATTAAATTAATGGAATAAATAAAAATTAAACACATGGAGAAGACTATGCATGCAATTGTCTCTACTTCTTGTAGTTTTCTGGTCTAATCATCATATTTAAGACTTGTGATTTAAAGTAATTCCAAACTTTGAGCATTCAAGTATATGGCCAAAAGAGTTGCTAAACTGCACTTGGGTGCTCTTTCAGCTTTCAGATGCTAAGAACAGCTGCACACATCTAACACCACCTCCATCGCCTTCATGCGGTGTTTGGCAATTCTTCTTGAACGCGTGTAAGCGGAAGTCTTTTTGTGTATGTGTGCATACTCTTTCACGGCAATTAACAGCTCTTTGAAATACACTTAGTGTGGCCCCCCTAATAGCACGAACACACACACACACACACACACACACACACACACACACACTGTCCTCTTTCAACATCGCTTTTTCTTCACACCTCTAATTACATGCATTTGATTCACCAAATCCTTCATTTCTTGTACCATTAAGAGCTGCATATGAATAACACAACAGCAACAGCCATGGCTGTTAAATTATTGAAGTGTTGTACATATTGTCGGAGTTGTTATCCAGCCGGCTAATTGGCTTAATTTCTTGGCGCAAGTGGCGTCAGTTGACTCTGCGGTAAATCTGACTGCTGGAGATATTCTTTTGGCAGCATACCATTGTTGTTTAGTTATTTAATTATGTAGGTACCATTTTTTTCATTAATTAATCATTCTATATAGATATGAATGTCAGTTTCTAGTGAATTATTACTGTAAGATCAGCATAGAAGGTTATTGTGACTTAAATTAGCGCAGAGATGCTTAACAGTGTTACACAGTGTTAATTACGGCTTCTACTAGCATTTACACACACATATATATGTGAGTGTGTGTGTGTGTCGTAAAATTGCAAACAGTTTCTGTTTTAAAACTGTTTATTAAAAAAATACATTTTGATTCAGAAATAAATTTATACATGGACATTAACTACACTATTTACATTTGCTTAGAAATTAATTTCAACCATAAACCATAAAAATGTACTTGGTAGTGTATATATGTCAAGGTGGCTGAATAAAAATGTAGAAGATAAGACTGCACACAGTTATTCAGCACATATTTACCCCTTTTTCCTGAATCCACACACAAACACGCACGCACACAGGCACATACATATTACTATGTTTATAAGGTTTTCCATTGACTTGAGCAAAGTAGCCTACTGCTACACCTATATCTAACTCTAATCAAATGGATGCCTTGTGGTTTTTTTGTTGTTTGTTTGGGAGCCACATTTTATATTATATTTCTCAGACATTTGTGTTTGAGAATAACACAAAGTGTTGCACACACAAACACACACACTCTCCTTTTTCTGTAAGTACCTCGGCTGTGGAGCTCAGAGGTGAGCTGCCTCTCCAGACTCTCCCTCATTTCTCGCTCTCTGTACAGCTCCATCTTGAGCTCTTTCCTCTCCTGCTGCACCTGTTTCTCCTGCACACGTGTGTTGTCCACCGCCACCTTTAGCAGGCCCTGCACCACCCAACACACATCGCTTTAATACACAGTGAAGAAATACACATACTTATAATCACATTGTCCCTTTAAGACGTGGTGGAGAAATATTTTCACCCATACACACTTGTTTGTTTGTGTGAGAGGGTTAACATATTACTTTTATATAAAACAGAGTACTGTATATAGGTACTAAAAAGCATGTCGATTTTGTAGATGTGACACACATTATAGACAGTAATTGCTCTGCCACCTACAGTGATAAATACTGTAAATACAGTACAGTATATACAGTAGTATATATATAAAATTTATAATATATTTATATATATATATAATATATAATTGTCATGTGTTATCAAATAACTTTTTTTTTTCAAATTGTGTAGAATAATGTAATCTTTTTTAAGACAACATTGTATTAGTTTTTCATAACTCATCAAATAAAAACCATTCTTGGTTGTGGACTGTTGCACCTTACTATACAGCGCCTGTACCTGGATGTTGGTGAGCAACGTCTCGACAGAGGAGAGGCCATCGGTGAAGAGGAACGGAGCAGGAAAGCCTGGAGGAAGAGTCTGAGCACCCAGAGGAAGCTTCTCAAAACCTGACTTCAGCATGGGCAAGGCTATCTGAGCTTCATCTAAGAGAAACACACACACACACACACACACACACACACAACAGAGAGAGGGTTAAAGGAGTACTGCAGCAGTTTTTCAACCAATCCTCCATCCACCACATCTGTAATGGATACTCATTAGGTTGAAAACACTGGAGTATTCCTTAAACATTCCTTAGCTGTAACAGTGTTAATTTAAAGATGGTTCATATTCAGACCAATTTATTTAGTTTATTTATGGTCCTCTTTGCTTTATTCTTTATTACTTGTTTATGGTAATTTTTGTTCTATTAAGGAACGTGTTAAAATTTAGCGCATGCACTTCATCGTGTATTTAGCCTCCAGTACATACAGTCTTATACTATTCACAACCACTTGCAGTCATGCACACACCTTTAGTATTTGTTTAAAAAAATATTCACTACATAGAAAGAGGAAAAAAGAGGATAAAAGAGGAAAGACTGGATTTTTTTTCCAGTATCGGCACACAAAACACACACCCACTTGCTGCTGTGTGAAAACATCACTCAGTAGTGGGAAAGATAAACCCAGTGAGCAATGCGTGTGTATTTTCAGAGGAGCTGTGCATCCGTGTTTCGAAACCTCAAAACAACAGTTAATCTTGCACTTTCACACACACCCTATACAATATAGTATTTCACCCTTTCTCTCTTTTCCCCCACCCACATGGCTAGGCCACAAGCCATAACCCCTTCCCCACATCACACCCAGATAGACCCAGCAGTGGATAGAAAGAGTAGAGGGGCCAAAGTAGAGAATTAAAGCAAAAAAGAATGAAAGAAAGCGGGTAATGGAGACGGAGGAGCCATGATTCACTCGGGCTAATCTGGCTGGGGCCTGTGCGCCTTACCGGATAAGACAAATAGGACAGGAGGGGAGGGAATTGTGATGACAGTGTATCACGGGTCACATTGATTTCCCCGCCAGATAACCCTACTCTTCGTTTGGCCCATTGTTCATCTCCCCACCTGTCCCCACAGCCATAAATTTTCTCCCTTTTGCCACGGTAAATAGGTATTAAAGTAGAAAGAAAGGAGGAGAAGAAAAAGAAGAGAAAAGGGAGGATTTCTTCTCCCTCCTGCCCTCCTAACGCTTTGACAGTGTGTGATTAAGTTTTTGCTGCGGCCTGAAAGTGGTGAGCAGCAGATCAAGGTCATGTGGAGAGAGTGTGAAGCAGAGGGAGCAAGGCAGGGTAGAGAGCAGAAGAGAAAGAGAAAGGGATTGGGTGAGAAAAGGGGTGAAAGGAACAGGGGACGCCGAATAGCCAAAGGTGTGAAGTGAATAGCAAGATCACAAGATGCTGACCACAAAAATGTTTAACGAGCACAAGCAAAGGTGCGTGCTAATGGTGTGTCTTCATCAGATGTTCCGCACCTTTGCCCTGCCCTTAATAAATAAAAAAGTCTAGCAAATGTGAGTATTAATGACTGGGTAAAATGTCAGCATCATGTTACCTTCCATTTCCCCTCGTTGGTGATTTGTAGTTCTATGTAACACCCGACTACTTGACTTGCATCAGCCTTTGCTGTGCAAGAAACTACAAAACCCAGGCCCAGGTCAGATAGTAGCAAAGGTTAATGGCGGTGTACTCTTAAAAGCCCTGGCCTCCCGCTGGCCTCCTGCACACCTAATTGCAAGTCCCATTTAAATGACAGATTTATCTTGCTGCAGCTGCTGATAGCGCACACTTCAATTCATTTTATTCCGTCCAGCAATGTGCAGAAAAGAGCCCTCAGCCTGTGACATTTACAAAGTATCCCTGTTCTGTCTGCCCTCACCATAATGTGCACGAGTAATGATACGGTGTGTGTGTGGGTGGATGTGTGTGTGGATGTACTCTGCTTTACTCTCTATGTAAAGCTCAAACAGAAATTGTGCAATCATTAAAGAACATGCTTTTGAGCCTGCATAAAGATAGTAATACAAGTAATGTAAATATGTCTGTGTATGTTTGCTGTTGAATCGAGCAATGCAGCATCTGTTTTAAGGTTGTGCACCTGGCCTAAAATGCCTTGATTAAAAACAGGTGTTTTTACTCTGTGAAATGTCATCTTTTAAAGTAGCTTTTCCTCTGACTAAAAGGAACGCGCACACAGACAAAACACTCCAAGCCAAGAGTACAAAGCATGCAAACAAACAAATAAATAAAACAACAAAACGACGGGAAGTGCCTTTTTTTCTTTTAGCCCACCATATGTACCATATCAATTATTCATTGATTTTACTTGCCCTACCCCTAAAAATAAAGACTTCTAGTCAAACCTCTCAGTGAAAAAGCAAAAAATGTAATTAAAAATAAATAAAATAGACAATTTGGAAAACAGTCACATTGACTAAAGAAGGAAATAGAAGTGAGGGTCAAATCTGAGGCTACTTGGGTTGAAACCACTTTGAGTGACGCGGATATTGGCCTAAAGGTGAACATTCACTCATATTGCACTTTTTTTTCCAGAAGAAGAAAAATGTTTACCTTGTCATTAAATATACTATAAACTGGACATGTATGGCTTTAATTACTAAAAGCAGCTGTACACTCTTAGAAAAAAGGCTTCTGAAGGGTTCTTAGCTTCCTAAAGCGGTTCTACTTGAACCCCTCTCTGATAGTGAAAAACTCTTAAGGGTTCTAGATTTAAACTTTTTTTTAAGAGTGTTTGATCAACAATATCAAAGTAATTACGGAGAAAATGAACAGCCGCAGACGTTGTGTGGAGACTTCATTTGCAGATATTTTTATACTCAAGTCGAGACTGGAGGAGCTCAACGTCTCAAAAGGGGCTCAGTTCAAGATTTTAGGACGATGGAGGATACAGTATCTTTGTTTGCTCCACCAATTCTCTGTCTCTCTCCTACTCTGTCTCTCTGAAGTCTGTTCTCCAGGAAACCACTTGACATGATGTCAGCCTTCTCAGAGAAGGTGGATCTTTCATGGGTTCCATATGGATGAACAGATGCTGGGGAGCACCAGTGACTATGAGAGCGATAGATACTCTGAACCCCAGCACGGTTTTCTTGCCCTTACATAGTCTATTTGTTGTTTTTTATTTTGTACATGTGTTTAAAGGATGTCTCCTGAATATTCAAAGGGCTCCAATTAGGGAATAATTAAGCCCAGGCCTTTGCTGCAGTGTTTTTGTCAGGTGCGCAACCACAAATACACACACACACACGTGCAAGCAGGTTAGTTTACATGACGATTTACATATCCAGATCAAGGCACTCGAATAATTATCCTAATTGCCAAAAGATGGGCAATGGCTAATTATTTGAGCTCTAGATGCGAGGCCCATAAATTGGCATGTCAAACTAGACCTAAGAAAACTAAAAGGCAGTTATTTATGTCTGTCCATCCACAATTATTGGTCAAACTTGGATTAAATAATATACTATTTCGAAATGTGTTTTGCAATAGTTTTCAACAAATAACTCTGACTCAAAGTATTTACAGAATCAGTGAACAGCACCAAACTAAGCGTGTCCAGGGACATAAGAAACTGTGTTCTTATGAATTACTTTTGTTTAGAAATAAACCCAAATATATAACCTGAATCAACTATGAATATGGACAGAGGGAGAGCAAACGGCTCTGAGGGAGACAGCATGGTAGCTGGCAAACAGTCTCTGATGGAGCCTTAATTCACTTGACAGGAGGCAGAGACAGGAAGAGAGAGAGAGAGAGAAAGAAGGAAAAAAGTTCTTTACTCTGCCAACTCCATATTTATTCCCAACAAGATGGCAGCATTTGACAACGTGCACCAGGGGACTCCTAAAGCAGGGGGATCCAAATGTCTGTGTGGTATTTATAGTTAGGAGAAACACTCCAATCACCAGAGACAGAGAGAAACTTCTACAGGAATACACACATACACATACACACACACCCACACCCACACCCACACACACACAAAACAACTGCTCTTTTTTGGTAAGAAGCCTACCAGGGAATCACACACACTAAGCTTGGATTAACCCTTTAAGTTCAAAACCAGTACTCACGCCTTGCTTAAACATGAAAAGACAAGCAAACAAGTGCATGCACGATTAAGACGTCTTTCTGAACTACAACTGATCTCTGTTCACCTCCTAATCTTCCTCTCCAAATAATCCCTAGGGCTCAACTCCCAAACACCGAGGATTGTGAGGACCACAGGAGGCCTGAAGTACCAGCTCCATTAAAGACTGTGTCCCCCACTCAAAAAAAAAGAAGGAAATGCACGAAGTTGGGAAGCACTAAATGAGCTCAACCAAATTATACTGGAATGGCCCAATGTTCATTATTTAAATCCCTGCCTGCCCCCAGCCCCCCAGAAAAAATGAGATGAAAGCACAGCAATAAAAAGTGCAACAAAAAGTGGTTGGTAGAGGGACATGAGCGAGGGGGAGGTTAGCGTTTATTATATTTTAACTGCTGTGCGCAAGGCCTGGCCGCAGACTAAATTGCACGGAGGCCTGGGAGACAGGATCGCTGGAATGTAAATGAAGAGCATGCTGTGTCTACAGGATGCAGGACGTGCCATAAAAGTGCAACTGAACTGATCTTTGGCCCTGCAGGGAAAAGTATGGACGTGTCGTGTAGATGGTACACCAGCTAGAGTGCACAAATTTAGCCTGAGCAACTAAATCAAGCAAAAATCCAAAATGGAGCTTAATTTGTACAAATCCTGATGCTTCTTTAGTGTGAGCAGTTCAGTGTTTGGTTTGTTTCAGAGATTTTCAAGAAGGTTGGAAATTGAAGGGGGTGGGCACTATAACAATACTGTTTCTATCAGTATAAATTCAGAATAAATTAACAAAGATTTGGATGCTAAAAGTCAAAAGGCCCACTGTGCACTTAAAATAAATCAACATACACTGACTGTCAAAGTTTAGGCATGCCTTGCCTTTTTTTTTTTTTATAGAAATATTTGATATTCTACATCCTCAAACACACTACACAGCTGTGCAAGAGATAGTTGGAGAGGAAGGAGGCAGTGCTGTTATGGAATAGCCTGCAAGTCTGCTGAACGTTAGGTTTGAGAGACATGTTTAACCAGCTCCACAAACCTCTGTGAAGTCCAGCAAGCGGCACGGTACTGAGGAAAACTGACTCACTGAATAAAGAAAGTCTGTCCAGCAGTTAGAGCTACTAAGGGAGATTAAATGTTTTTTAGTTGATGTCACAAATATTGGTATTGTGATATTGTTTTCTTCCAAATAGAACTGGTTAGTCTTTAAAATGTTAAAGAAATGTTATAAAAATTCAACCCACACTGTAAACCATTAAAAACAATTTATATTTTTCATAAATATGCCCTACTGAATAAATGTAAAACTGGAGTTGGTCTGGCACATTATAAACTTGCATAAAGCCGCATATCTTCATAAGGAACGGAGGCTGAAAAGAAAACTACAAACACAACACACCAGGGAGCTACCTAAATAAAATTAAACATGCAAGAAAGTGTAAATTAAACGAACAAATATGCCCATAAATAAATGAATAAGTAAACAAACAAAAAAAAAAGGCAAGAATTTTCCTGCTTGCCACTCCAACCACCATTAATGAATATGCGGAGATGAAAATGAGGCCTAATGAGTGTTTCTCTCTGCCAATTAAGCTTGCAGTAGTAGTAGTATACAGAATATTAAATGAGAGGAATACTGGGTCAACACTCTTCAGCCCCTTTAACCTGTGTACAGGAGGACTGGATCAGGAAGACCCACGTAGCCCGTGGGACAATAGGGTTCAGCAATAGGGGAAAACATGGCAGGCTTCACATTTTTGAGATTAGAAGGTTGCTTACTTAGAAGAAAAAAGGTCAAGCTGAGTAGTCTGAGTAGTTAAGAACATCTACTATAGGAATTATCCTAATGTAGTGCAATTAAGGCTCTACAATTCTCCTTTTAGAAGTCATTATTCAGCCAACATGGTTACATTTATATTTATTTATAACGCTTTCATCAAAAGTGAGGCAGAATCCAATCCAAACTTGACAAAGACAAGATGAAGGCTAAGTTTCTACCAAATGACCAGAAATAAGTGTGAAGTTGTAGGAAAAACAGATAGAGATGCAACTAAACACAAAGCTCGAAGTGCTAGTAGTATTTATCTAATTTGGAACATACAGTTTGGTTTACTGTCTCAAGAAGGATCTGAGAGAAAAGCTCTACTTTAACATACTGTATCCTCATAAGCAGAACAGAACAAGCACCTGTCTTCATTTCATACACACACACACACACACACACACACACATACAAACAGAAAGAGAGGGGGAAGTCAGGCAGAGCAAGTGCTCATTTATCACCGGCGTTCCCGTCCAAAAATGTCTCTATGTAGGGTGACTTTCAGCTGCACTAACCTTGCCCCAAATTGCCAACTGTAACAGCCTGCTTTAACTTTTCTGTACCGCGGCATTGATTTTCCTTGTCTGACACCGTTTTTGTGGGAGGAGAAACCCTTCAGAACCTTGCAGCCAAAGCGCTCTCTCCGGGGCCTCGCGGGCCCAGCTACGGCCACAGTTTAATTAAAGCACCCCAAACGCACTTACAACAGCAATCAACCTAATGATCAAAAAGTGTCTTCAAACAGTTTTCTCAGCACAAAATCTGAGGAAAGTGCCGTTGAATAAACAAACAATATCACAAGGGGGAAAAAACGCAGCTCAACAAGGCAAAGGGGGAAAAAGCTTTTTCTCGGCAAGCGTAACCACATTTCCAGCCAAAAAAAACGTCACGAGGCTATCAGTTCTGAAACAGAGCCAAGTACTTGCGGTTTGAAAATGGGCTCTTGATTCAGAATGAGAGAATGAGGTAAAGCGTTTTTTTTCTTCTCATTGGCCGAAGCAAGGGGGTGGGGGTGGGGGGGTTCTTAAATTTGCGTTTGTTTTGACTGATCCTGATTTACCGGTTCGCTTATCTCAAAGGGCGAAACAATGGCGCAAATTTCTATCAGAAATCATTACAGGCCATTTCAAATCATTTCCGTGTGGCTAATTTCATAATGGCAGGAGGGAAACATTGATTGTAACCAGATGCCACATTATTATCTTGCTCTGTGGAAAATTGGACAGGGCAAATACAGAGCGCGCAGAATAACACATTACAGTCTGTCTCTCCTCCCTAAGTACTCCTGTGACCACTGCACACCACATCAAATTAAGCCATACACATTAGCAAACAAACTGGACCAGAAGCACTTGACTTTTTTCCCCACTGGAAAATATGATGCCCACATTTCATTCAATGGGAAGGTAAAACACTCACAATACATCAGAATGTATCACAGTTTACTGGGGTCTTCATCTGGTCACAAAGTGCCAAGTCATATTAAAACATCTCTATTCTATTCTTTTTTATTTTTGTTCAGAAAGTGCACAAGAACTTGTTTTTAGTGCTACTGTTTACATAAACCTATACAATATCAAGCTCCAACTGAGTGGCATTTCCTGCGTAATTTATCCACTACAGATGTCCTTTAACTACTCCGTGCATGAGCAGCGCACGGTCGTTGCATGATGAAAGGAGAGGGTTGGAGAAGTGAGCCTCAGATCTCCTCTAAGGCTTACGACTTGCGTGTTTTCCAAAAAAAAAGTTCCACTGTAGATGAAAAGCAAACGTTCAAATTGAGGCACACAGAGGTCTTTTTTTTTTTAAACAAAAAAAATTCCAATTGACAGCATGCAGACGTTTTAGTGCTTAATAACAGGAACATTTGTTTATTCTATGCTAAGTACCTGAAAGACCAAAGTCTAGTAGAGACAGTGTAGGACTGAAGGGAGTATGACTTCTAGGGAGGGAGTGGTCTGAAAAAATGTACAGTATAACAATTATACAACCCAATATCATGGCTTTCTAACAGTATCTGCTTACAACTATACATTTTCTATGGATGATTTTATATCAGATGTGTTAAAGCAGGGAAATGACATATAACACTGCAGCAGCAATGCATGTATTATAGTATTTGGTTGGGAAGCTGCAAGAGTATTTTTTTAAAATGTATTTGTTAAGGAGAGGACTCTTAGCCTTCTGTGGTTTATTAAAACCATGTAGAAATGCTGTTTTCTCTGATTATCGCCTGTTCTTGGCCCTAAGACATTTCTTTTTTACTACCTTCAAATTTAAAGTTTGTTTTTAAATATTGTTGTTATTTATCTATTTGTTGTTTGTTTTCGCAGACTGCTACATTGCAAAGTTTTTTCTCTTTTTTTGCAGTTTGAAAATGTGCAGCATTTATTTCCAACATCAGAGTTATTACTATTGGCTAGTGGGTCTCAGGGGATGACACGTGTATAGATATTTGGATTGATATGTGTATGTTTGGATTTGGATTGAGGATTAACTTTGCTTTGGAGCTGTGGAAACTAGCCTTGATCATGGAAAACCATTCAGAGCTTGTTTTTTTATGATAAAAACTCTCAGGAATCCAGTGCTTTTTACAGAATCTCTCTACGACAAACTACTGATTTTTAATAAAGGTTTAATAAACATGCGCAGAGGTAATTCCCGTGGGTTCCGGTGGGTTAAAAAGTAGGCTACCCTGTTTTAAAAAAATTTCAAGTGCACATTTCAAGCAACGTGCCGCACCTGGAGATAACATTTGTGGTGATGTCATTGTCTATATACATATATAGCTTTAGCACAATTTTAACAGTACTCTACACCTATTTCAGATTTCCCTATCATAATACACTGCCACGCCGGTGTATCATCATCACACCACCAATGACTTCTAATTGGTCACATATGAGGTACAATAATCCATTACAATAATTCCATCCCGAATTAGATCAGAGCTCCCTCTCTCTTTGTTACAGAAGAGAGAGTGGGGAAAGGGGAGAGACCTTGCCTGCAGCGAGTGCAGCTACCGTTAGCGCATGACCTGTAGCGAGCAGAGAGAGAGAGAGAGAGAGAGAGAGAGAGAGAGAGAGAGAGAGAGAGAAAGTGAGAGACGGAAAGAAGTGATTTATGGAGAGGTAGAGAGGGGGTTCACTCGCCAGAGCCCCATTGAAACAAGGTGCTCCTGGCCTCCGGCTTGGCCATTTATCACCATGTACCACCAAGTCACTTTGTTTATCATCACCGATACACACACACACACACACACACACACACAAGGCAACTAGTATTTATAATTTACTGGACTTTTGTAAAGATACAATATATTAGATTTGGAGGACTTTTTCATGCTAAATAATCACATCACACCCTTACAGATGAGAGAAATAAGGCAGGTTGTGCTGTTCAAAATCTCATCAACATACAACAAATGAGAACATTTGAAGTGGAGCAGCAAGTGCACTGTAGCACATCTTTACTGAGCAAATCCTCTCAGGTGTGCACAGTGACCTATCCAACTCACACAATCTGCCACTGTGTGTGTATGTGTTTGTGTGTGTGTGTGTGTGTATATATATATATATTGGCTACTACACTAATGGTTGTTTGTTGTGGAAGCATCTAAAGTAGACTACAAAGGAATAAATGGCTGTGCATATGTGTGTTCGAATGTTTTGTGTGCATTTGTGTGTTTCCACATGACTTGAAAAGATAATCAGCGGAATTAGAAATGGGTGTGTGTTTGTGTGTGCTTGTGTGTGTTTGTGTGTGTTTGCAACCCACGGTCATTGGTGTTTCATTTCTTCTCATCCCTGCAGTAAAGTTATTGTGTAACGCTCTCTACTAAACACCAACACTGTGTGTGTGTGTGTGTGTGTGTGTGTGTGCGCACGCGCGTGTATTTGGGACAGATTCGTTTCCAGGCGCATTAATAAAATATGGTCACAGGCCAGGTGTACACTGAATCTCTTTAAGAGTGCCTGGGGGCATCTTTGCTCCTTCTCCTCCCAATTCTGCAACTGTGAGTTGGAGACTGCCATCTGTTACACACACACACACACACACACACACACACACCTGCATAGAATAAGCAACTCGTTTACAAGCAACTGTGCCCACATGCACTTCGACATAAAAAAATAAAACTTCACTATTGATCAGCAACACACCTGTCTCTCTCTCTCTCTCTTTCTCTCCCTCTCTCTCTCTCTCTCTCTCTCTCTCTCTCACTCTCATACACACACACACATATACAGGCACACATGGGTCACTCACTACCGACCAGCAGCTTTGGTTTAAGATGAATTGGCCACTTTAGTTACATTTCATGTAGAGTTCATTCTCTCTCATTCTCCTGCTGTCAAGCAGACACGCACACACGCACACACACACACACCTCTCAAACACCCCCCTCACATACACCATGCATCATAAATAAGAACTTCATACATGTTCAATTAAGCCCATAATTAAATCATTAATTCAACGAGATCGACTGCTGATGCTGATATACGGTCTGAGTGTGAGTGAGTGTAAAACTAACTAACGAGCTTCATCTCATAATAGCGCTTCTGTAGCTGTTTGACGGTAGTCCTGTCCAAAATGAACACTGAGGACAACACAATACACATTTGCTTAAAAGATTTAGCATTCGAATGCACTTGTATATCAATCAGCCTATAATTGTATACTGCCATAGACAGAACGAACATTAGTTGTAGCACTACATCATGCGTTCTTATCGCATAAACCACAGAATTATGTTGCTTTCTTTAGCAAAAAATATCACAAGGAGCAATATCATAACTTTAATGTTTCCGGTTTGTTTTTATTAATTAACCCTTTATTTATGTCTTGTCTTCATGCAAGAATTTACTTTTTTTTTTTTTTTTTACTCACAGTTGGGCTGAATTCTAAATGGCTTCCTATTCACGATACCTATTCTAGATTTTAAGACACATAATTTGTTTGTTTTTATGTTTAATAAGAAAACTTAAGACACATAATTGAAAAAAAAAGTAAGGTATGCCATGAATGACTTCAGATGCATTTATTCAGAGCCCTTTTCCGACAAGAAGCGACACGAGTTTTGATAGACTTACGTTAGGCAACTAAAGGTAGAACATGGGATCTTCAATATTCGAATGTGGATTTTTCCGATTGAATATGAAATTATCATGAAAGTTTGAATAATATTTGAACAGTGAAATCTGTTCTGACATCCCTAATACACACACACACACACACACACAGACACACATTTTTCTTACCTTTCTCTTTGATGATTTTCTTCATGTTAATGCCCGTCTCTCGGTCTGCGAGCTCGCCATCAGCTGTATTCAACACTACAGAAATAAGCGTAAAGTAAGCATACGTAACATGATTGTGTGTTTATGTGCATAGTGCAAGCTAAAACCATTTTACACAGAGTTTGTGCATGTCCCCAAAAGTTCAACGGCAGCTTTTTGGAGGAACTAGGAGCTTGCTGAGGTTAATGTGTAAGTGTCGAGTTTCACTTCAGCAAAGTTGGTGTTTGTGCAGTAAAGACTCTACTACTAGGAACTATTTTTAATCAAACAGTTATCAAAATTAATACTCAGTTTTACTCAGTTAATATTTATTTCCACAAGAACATCCTGTTCACACAAAATGTGTTTAATCTCTTTCAAACTGTTAAGATGCCATTTAGTTCATTCAAAGGGTAACATGTACATAGTGTTAATCATTGTAAATGACTAACACAGGATATCAAATTAATTAGTACAGTCCTCTATTCATTGTGGATTATCAGCTCCACTGCTTTTAGTAAATAAAAATAAACTTTTGTATATTACTGAAGAATGATGGAATCTTGTTTGAGAAATATATATAGTATGTCTGTGTGTGTGTGTGTGTGTGTGTGTATACACACCCAGGTGCTCAGGGCTCTGTGTGTGTGGATGTGGGGAGCTGGACACACTGCTGCTGGCGTGGGAAGAGGGCTGTGAGCCCGGACGAGGGGCTTCCTCCAGAGACGGAGCCGGAGATGGACTGTCCTGCACACACTCCTGACACACACACACATACACACACACACACGGGTCACATACTGCACACCGGCAGTTAACTCACTCCTAAACTTTTAGAGTGAAGATAAACAGCAAATTTGCTTCACTTTTGAGTGGTCCTGGATGATCACACTTCACACACACACACACACACACTGATGCTTTGCTCCTTAAAGGACTTGAGCTGTCTACACTTCGGGAGTTGAGAACCAGAATACATTAGACAGAACATATTATCTTCAGATTTTAAATTTATTTGTCTACAGTGGCCATCATGAGCTCCATGTGGACTGAATACATATTTATTTTATTCTTGTATTTCTTTAATTTCTCTTCAGAGTATCAGAATCAAAGCTCCTGTAGACACTGAGATGCTTTCAGCATGAACATACTTTTGACTGCAGGTCCCTGGTGCTAAAAGCTTCACAAAGCTGCAGTCGCTTCTCTATTATGCTAACATGTAATTAACTCAAGATAGCAAAACCAGAGGGATCGGCAGTTTTCAAACGAAGAATTCACACATTTTCAAACAAAAGTAAATGATAATCAAAGAAGTGATAAGGCTCTAGTCCCACGTTCTTGATTATACATATTCTTTATGTGTATAATCTCAGTAACACATATCACTGTGTGAGTTAACTCGATGTAGGGCTGCACAATAAAGGCTAAAATGATGATCAGGATTATTTTGCTAAATATTGATATCACAGTTAGTTATTCAGCCAGGAACAAAATTTAGGAACAAAATATATGAATATGAAAAATATATATTATACAGTACTGTGAAAATGTCTTAGGCACATGTAAAGACATTTTTAAAAGCAAGAATGCTTTTAAAAATAATGAAATTAAAAGTTGCTGAATATAAAAAAAAAAAAAATAAATAAAAAACACTATAAAGAGCAGTAAACAGTACAAAACGTTCCATATTTGGTGTGAGCAGCCTCTGCCTTTAAAACTGCATCAATTCTCTTAAACACACTGTCGTGCAGTTTTATAAGGAAATCGGCTGGTAGGTTGTTCCAGG
>JAOUQW010000019.1:6683179-6719830 GCA_028565825.1 Olivaichthys viedmensis | reverse complement strand
ACGTCTGAAACGAGTTAGTTCCTGTTCTCACTTACGTTCTAACAGCTATAAACAGTCGTTCCCTCACCAGCCTCTCTTTTTTCTCTCTCTCTTTAAGTTAATAAGATTTTTTTTTTATGTAGCTTGTCGTGTTCCTGATAAACCACAAAGCACAAACTCCTCTGTCCTGAAGACTTTTCTTCAGTTATAATTTTCATTTCTTTTCCCTTTTTCTATATTTACTTTTTCTTCAAGCATAAAAACTGTTTTTGCAAATAAATCTGATAAAGGCATCTTGGAGATTTGGACCCTTATTTTTTGGCCTAAACAAGACTTCTTACACCATCAATATATAAGACTAAATCTAATGTCTCATATTTAGGTATAAACGGGACACACTACGGCCGTACGGAGCTCAAGGACACAAGTGCGCAATGTTTTGGACAGAACGTCAACTTGCTTAGAGCCACACTGGCTATTAAAGGACACATATTAAAGAATTAATATTCTATTAAAGGATGGAAGAAAAAGAAAGAAGAATGTTTCTATAATACAGCATACCTTATAACCATATACTGGCTGGCTGAGTAATTCAACTGTTGTCATGACCTCAAGTTGTCGTGTAGCGTATTGCAATTTCACTGACGGACACTGGCTCAGAGACTGCCTTTTTCCAATATACTGTACCTAAATCAGGTTCATGTCTGATGCTTTGATTTCCCTTAGATAGCTTTCTAATGATTTATCTGCTGAAGATGTATCCCCTAACGAGTCCTTTGTGTACTAGAGATCATTAAGTATAGAAAATTCCTGTAATGTGTAAGGGTGATTTCTGAGTGTTTTTTTGGAAGTAAGGGGAGCCTCTAAGATGATTCATAGCTGTTATTACAGTCTCAATCTTCCTGTTTGTTTATTCTATATATTCTATATTTTGGGTATTTTATGAGTCTTACAGGTGTTTGGACGGGATACATTTGCTCTCTTGATGGTATTTGAACATAAACATTCTGCCCATATGTTCACCAAAAAGTCACATTTACACAATTTTCCTCTTAACTCAAAGTCGATCAGACAAGACATGTTTAGTGTCTGATGTTTCCTTCTTTAGTTTTGCACTGGAGCTACGAGGCTAATGTAGCTAACAACTAATGGAAGTCTATCTCACCTAAAATCTTTTGGGTAAATATCCACCTGAAATCCACATCCAGATGTTCAGTGATGTCAGACATATGTGCTGATGTGGTTTAGGACACAGTGGGACTTACTGTCATCTATAAACATGAACTAAACTTCACTGTGTAGCTGAACGCTGGAACATCTTGGACAACCGGAATCACTTTTTTGAAATTATCATTCTGCCTATCCTTGCTATTTTACAATAGTGAGATTATGGAGTTGTCGTTTGAAGCAAGTTTATGAAGATTTGGGTGTTTATTTACAGAAAAGATTTTGGGTGAGATAGACTTCCATTACTTGTTAGCTACATTAGTGATACAGGATTATACAGTGCTGGAGATGTGAGGTTGTATTTTTATAATGCATATTCTCTCCCTTTATTGGTATGAACCAGAATGAAATGCGATAAAACCTTTCAAATATTTTCCATTGCGTCTTAAGATCATCACGTGGACAGAGTGATTCTCAGAAACGACTCCCCCTGTATAAGATCACCTAAGATTTGCTAGTGTTTGGTGTTTACTGAACAGTTTTTGGGTGTAGATGAAACTCGGAGATTGCTTTACCAAGAAACGGGCGTGTTTTTTCACAAATGAGCACACACACACATACACAGTGCAGCTTCCTACAGGAAGTCACACCCAGTGCAGAACAGATCTGTAAAGAGGAAGTGAGGTGCAACACTTACTAAATGCTTAAGTCCTTCTTGAGGTCTTCTGTCCTCTTGCAACTTGAGTTAAGACTCAAATGTTGCCAATGCAGAAAACCACAAAGTCCTAAACTTCTCATGTAGGACCAGTTGAATCCCTAATTGAAAGTTAAAATAGTCACCTGATGTTCTGAGATGCTTGTTATAAACCACTGTCAGAACTGAGTGTTTCATTTAAGGTGCTTTGGGACAGGCAAGGTTCATACAGTTGAGGGTTGAGAGGGTTTTACTTATGGGGCTCTTTGGGTTACAGGGGGCCAAAAATAACACCAGAGAGGATCCAAAAGCTGTTCAGAGGATATGAAAAAGGTTGCAGGCAGAAAAAGTGATCCAAATCAATGTCTTGTTCCTCTAAAATACATTTACTTGTTGTATTTATTTTGTCCAAAAGGTGTGCAAACTTTTGCACCAGACTGTAATCAGTGCTTGGGGCGTTTCAAAATGTTTCAGAAAATGATGTGCGCTCATCACTGATACAACATCCTGCACTCTGACACACATTTTTTGGAAAGCAGGACACTTTTTACTCTCAAAACAAAACATACGAAACACAAAAGCTGCAGTCAGAGACAGTTGGAGATGGTTGGAGACGGTTGGAGACAGTTGGAGATGGTTGGAGATGGTTGGAGATGGTTGGAGAAAATTGATTGCTATTGACTTTTTGCACATCCGTCCCTCCGACGTGAGAGTGATCACAAACCAGGGGCTGCACACATTGTGCAGCTTGACACAGGAAGTATTACACTGTCACTTCCTACACTGCACCAGCCCCACACACACTGTCCACACACAGACACACACACACACACTGACACACACACACAAATACAGACACACACGGAGGAAGCCGAGTTTATTCAGTACACTCTAGGAAGAACATAAACATCCTGGCAGCTGGACAACATGATCAAGCATAAACTGAGTGAGTATATTTATGACTACTGGTGTGTGTGTGTGTGTGTGTGTGTGTGCTCTGTGGTGAGGTGGGGAAAAGAAGACTAATAAACTTATTTCCGGATTATTTTTAGTTGACCAAGTGATGTAAACTAATTAATACTTACTCACTCACTTACTCAGCTGTATTTTCACGCTTAGCTGTTTTGTTAGCACTTTAATAGCGATGACACACTGTTTATTAGAGTTTTAAAAATAATTGAATTTGAAAGTGAAGCTGTGAGTCAAACTTTTGCAGCACAATTCTGTAATTTCATGTGTTTGAGCTTTAAACTGGATCTACATCATGGATTAACCCATTTCATTAATAATAATAATAATAATAATAATAATCTTTATTTATAAAACACATTTCATTTTGAGCCCAAAATCTCAAAGTGCTTTACATATTGTCGTTGTCCAAAGAAAATCATGCATCTCCACTTTTTGCGTTTTTTACTTTTTATCATATATGGAATGTCGGCAAAAACCTCCATCTACCCCACAGCAGCTGACATCTAAATGACCAATGCTGATAAATCACACAGTCAATTTCGGATTTATTGTGTCTGATTAATGATATGAAAAAGTGTTTTTTTGTGTTCCTGAAAAATTGGAATTTTGGAGATACATATTTTTCATTGGACAGCGACGATATGTATTTATGGAAAAGATTTTGCGTGAGATAGACTTCCATTACTTGTTAGTTGCATTAGTCACGTAGCTCCAGTGTGAAACTACAGAAGCAAACGTTGGACACCAAACCTGTCTTGGCTGATATACTACATTTGGTAAAGGGGAAATTGTGTACATTTGATTTTTTGCAGAACCATTCCTTTAAAGTTATGGCTTGGGCACACATAAAGCTGGATGTAGTATAAAAAGTCCAAGCCGTTCGGTCTGTAATGAAGGTCTTTAACAACCTGAGAATTGCAGGTTTTGGGAATAGTTTTCCTCTTCTTTTTACTCACCATGCCACACTCACAGGCATAATGTGGTGAGTGCTGCAGTCTTCCCCACAGTCAAGACAGACTGAAGAACTGTGTGACTGCACAGACTCGCTCTTTTTTACACACACACACACACACACACACACACACACACGGTCCCATTGGGCTGGATGAACAGATGGCTGGGAAAAGTCATTCACACGTTGCTGCACGTTCCATTCGCCAGCAGAGAAAAAAACCTTGTCAGTGAGCTCGTCACAGCCAATCACTTCGCCACAAATCCCCGGCGAATCTCTGCTGGGAACCTGCGAAAAGTGGGTTACTAAGCACTTTTCTATTCCCTCGCAGCTTTGCAAATGTGCCCTTGTCATCTCTTAAACGGCCTCGTTCAATATTCATGCCCCAGCAACACCTGCTAGTCTCACTTAAAACAATGCAAGTGCAGGGACAGGACACAAAAATCAGGCCACACCTACTTCTCTGAGAAGGCGGGGCATAAGTATAAGGGAGGAGTTACTCATTGAGACCAAACTCTATATTAATTTGGCACAGTGTGTAGTTATTAACAGCCTTCACAAAAACTCTGAGAAATAAAGACAGGAGTTCAAAAGTCAGAGAAGGAACTTCGGACCGCGAGAGGCAGTGCAGCAGGAGGGTACAGAGGGAGAACCAAAATCAGATTAAAAAAAAAAAAAGGTTTAATGGGAAGCGGTTTAAACAATAACAAAGACGGCAGCTGAGGCAGGAGGGGAAAAATGTACAAGTCAGGGTGCCTTTGAAGATATTTAATTAAAATCTAATCCTGCATTCTTAAAGGCTCACATAAATTAAGCTGTCAGTCAGGAGATTTATGCATTCACATTTGCATATTGCATACAATTCATCAATTACTCATGTTTGAAAGGCTTGAGTATCCCAGGGAGAGGACCTGCCAGCATGCCAGCCAGAGAGAGAGAGACAGAGAAAGATAGAGAGAGAAGGGGGGGGCTTCTGGTACCCACTGATGCCCAAGAGAAGTCAGTCTCCATATGTCCATGCATTCAACCAGCACTGCTGAAAGCCCCTCACACACACACACACACACACACACACACAAACACACACACACGCACATGTATTTGGAGGGAACAATTACTGGTATTAGTATAGGAAAGTGGTGTGATTAATTAGGAAGAAAGATTTTTAAAACAGATTAACAAACTTTATTGTGCATTATAAACACACTACCATTATACGCATACCAATATTTTGGGTATGCAAGCATAAAGTCAATTGTCAGTACTTAGAACGTAGTACATTAATTAATTGAGGGAGGAAGTTCTGAAAAACATTTACCATTTTATTGTAGATAAATCTGCCACTTGAGCACTGTCAAGTCATTTTCCTTTTATCCACTACCTAGTGTGAAGAGCAATTTCCCCCTCTGAACATTGCAAAATAATCACAAAAGTGCTATTTGTGCTTGAGTTTTAATTGTGTTAGATCCCAGATCAGCACTAAGATAGTGAATGTGGGAGTATACACTCGATTTGTTCCTTTAGAACAAAAACAAGCTAGTAAGAGAGGGATAGCGAGAGAGATCAAAAAGAAGAGGGCAGTAGGCACTCAAACAGTAACCCCTTTTAAACAATCTTCCCTCATGCTGACCAGTCCCAACCCCTTACACTGCCCCCTGATGAGGTGTCACCCCAGCTCATCATCACAGAGCCACACACACGCACACACACACACACGCACACCTTATCTGAGATTTGCTGTCTGTAGATGTGTTCCTGAACCCAGGCCTGTCCCTATTGGCCACCACAATTGGCCACTGTTGAAAAAGCATTGTGGCCCTTTACTCACTGCTGTCAAAAAAGGGGCACCTGCTCTAGGGAAGCACTAGCCTTTTGGGACCCAGCCATTAATGCGTTATGGTTAAAGTTAGCTGAGGTCAAGCTACAACATATTGTATACCTTAAGGTACCTATTATCTGCTCATATCAGGGAAATTCTGCATCTGTAAAAAGTAGACAAAACACAAGAAACAGTTTTCTCCTGCTTTATTTGAGCTTTAATCATCAATTGGTCTGGATACATCAAAGTTCCACGTGAACTGAAGGTAAAACAACAGTGAACCAACATGAGCCATCACAAACACTTGCGTGACAACACAAGCAAGGTCACACCTGCTGCTCTCCGCCGTATACATTTGTTCATCTGTCATTCAGTGCGTAAGTGCATTGAACGTTTTATAAAGCAATCCAATATGGTGGGGATTAGAGCCGTATCCCCCGACACTTTTAATTTGGATGAGGAGCTTTGGCCGAGGCGGTGTGTATGTGGGCCTTTTTTTCTCACACCATCTCACACTGTGTTCCATTATCTTGATTGGTGATTGTCTGATGAAGACCATTGTTAGCCACAACTAGCGGCTTGGCTATAGGGCGGGATGTAACCGGGGAGATGAGAAAAAAATCAAGACAAGTGTCTCCAACCACCTACTGCTGGCCTCGGCCACTTCTGACATGGTTAAAAGTCATTTGTGGAGGACAAAAATGTGGCTCCAGATAAAGGCATCAAAAACTAGTTCAAACAAGGCCACCTATTGAAACTATGAGAGCCAAATGTATTTATTCACCCGAAGAATGCCCTGATTTATAATTATGAATAGGACATATTTTTAAGAATACAGTAGTCAGACTTACATTCAGTCAATAAACATTTAAAATATGGGACTATGTCATGCAAATTCACAATTACAACCATTACACTCAAATTATGGATTAGACAGACATGAGAGAATGTCTTTATAAATTTGTTATTATGTAGTTTTATCCAACTTTTCAAATACTGGAACAATACAGTAAAAAGTAATTCAGGTTACTGATGTTTTCCCTCAGGTTTTATGGTGTCTATATCTGATCAGATAAAAACTGGGGACTTTGAGTTTACATTGAGCTATGCTGGTAGTCACCCACAAATTTTTCCCTCTGAAAAAGTAGATTTACAGCTGAATTTCCAAATACTTTTGGCTGAAGAAGTCATGAAAGCATTCTATAAAAAAAAAAAAACATAAATATTTATTAGCTGTACCAACAACTGCTCTTAAACTTCGATTCTAAATGAATTTCAAGTAAACATGTTTTCTGTTCTTTTCTCAGTCTAGGAAAACATGTTATGTCGATATTCTTGTCAATGGTAATTCTACATTACAGATGCAGTAAATAGAGATTAGGTTGAGTATTAATAACACTGGAGTATTTCTATTTTTTATAAAATACATTAATTGTAGTAATGACATAAAAACTGGTCAAAAGGCTGAAGAATGAGGTCATACCTCTCTGATGGGCTAATGACGGCACATTCTTGAGACCCTGTCCGAGAAAGGTCAAGAGTTTATGGTGACAGAGCTTCATCTATGTGGCATCATCTCCCTACACACACACACACACACACACACACACACACACGCACACACACTGACCAGGCCTCCACCCCAGTCCCACAACGGCCCTTTTGTTCACCATTATTAACTGAGAGAATTCCTCCGCTTTGGATTTTATTAAAAAGCTCAATGAAACTGCACACAGAGAACCGTTTCGAGTGGTTTGATGAGAACAGGTCTAACCATTCCATCGAGAAGAAGGAATGAAACATCAGATAGAGAGAGAAAGGGGGAGAGAGAGAGAATGCAGGAGAGGGGATGTGCACTCCCATATCTCCTAGAGAGGAATCTTGGATATCTTTAAGTGCTGCCTTCGACTGACACCACGTAGCTTTTATCTTAAGTAGCCGATGCTCATAATTCCACTGCAGGGTGCCACTGCAGAGCCACTGATGGTATTGAATAAATGTCAAAAGTCTTCCCCCACCATCCTCTCTGAGAGAGAGAGAGAAAGAGAGAGATAGTATTTACGGCGGATTGGGAGGGACGGGGGAGGGGCCGTTTGTTTGCCAACCATTATCTTCTCCCATCAATCAAGACATTGCAAGTGCATCTTTTTATTGCACATGGGAGACTTCCGCTCTGTGCGTTTTGTATGTAAGCAGGAATATCCATCAACATGGAGGATGGAGAAATACGCTGAGACCCTCCTTATTTCAAAAACACTCCAAGTAGCCACAAAGTCACAGAAATTAAGGTCAGAAAATCAATTAATATGAACCACAATAATGTACAATTGCTACATTCTAAATCATGCTGTATTTATTGCATATAGACACATATATTATGTTGAAAGTACCTTCATATGGTGTCTTATTTATTGGGGTTTTTGAAAAAGGCACCATTTAATGCAACTGTCCACCTGTTTGAGTGTATGTATGTGTGTGTGTGTGTGTGTGTGTGTGTGTGTGTGTGTGTGAGGGTCAATAGAGAGTTCAGCTCCCGAGTGCTCTATGGGGCTGCTGTTTCTCCCCAGAGAAGCCCTCCCCTCCTAAACTGTGCTTGACCCTCATCATGGGCCTGCACTCTCTCCCTCTCTCTCTCTAACACACACACACACACACATCTCATATTAAAAGCGCTCCCTCAACACTTTTTTCCAGATCGCTTCACCCTTTCATCCTCGTTCCCCTGGCTTGCCCACCTTCTCTTTCCATCCCTCCTTTCTCTCTTTCACTCTGTCCCTTTCTCTCTGAAGGTCTGTATTGACTTTGCATTGAGCACATGACAAGCCTGTAATTTAGCACAAGGAGAGAGAGAGAGAGAGAGAGAGAGAGAGAGAGAGAGAGAGAGAGAGAGAGACTGTCATCACCTGACAGCATGTTGAGACACAGCTCAATGTGGTGGCCTTATAAATAGAAATGTGCTGCTGATAAACAGCGCTGCACCTTGCGAGTGTGTGTTCTGTCTTTAACCCCTGGCTGGCTGCACGACCTGAGAGGGAAAGAGAATGTTCCAGAGAGACAATGCTTACAAGTAGGCATGTGTAATTGCCTAACCTTTGATTACAGTTAACGATCTTATCACAATAAGGTATTTAAAATATATATATATTACTAAAACATTATTTCTCAGTCAGAGCAATTGGAGTGCTTGTTTATTATGTATTTACTGTTAAATTGGTCCAAAACAACGTACCTTAGAACTGTGGTTCTCAAAGTGGCGTCCATGGACCCCAAGGGCTCTGTGACATATAGTCAGGAGGTAATTTTTGGTTTTACTATCAAATTGGTTATAGTTATTATTTAAATATTATAGATATAAGCTTTATTGACCGGATAAAACTTGAACTGAATGGGTTTAATCTAAAGTGCTAACTTAAAAAGCAAGCATAAATAATGTAAACTTAAATCAAACTGCAATAATAAAAAACCAGGAAAAGTACTGTAAATATGGTACAAAATGTCTCAAATCTAGTTTAACTCAGTGTAACCGGTTTCTGTTCATGGTGCCAATAAATAAATGTGCTGGTACTTTGCTGGTAATTTGCTTAATGTGGTTAATATTTGAATATTTGGATTATAATCATAAAATGTATTTGTGCTATTGTCATAAGGGCATCAGTGAATTTTTTTTTTACACTGGAAGGGTGACCTAGGCAGCTCCCTCCCAAACGAAATGTATGGATATCAATAACAATATTAATAACAATACTATGCATGTTGAATATTACGATATATTGCATTACTGTTTATTGGCATGTGATTATTCTAGAAACGAATAATGTTCTGAAGTGTGCCTCAGTTAATCAGCCACACTATGAGAATGGCCTTGGTTGCCTGCTATCTGGGAGTGCTCACACAGACACAAGCCTGTGGTGTGTGAAAGAAAGCAGACATTCAGAAATCATCTGCTCACACACACACACACACACACACACACACACACTCATCCATAGACACACATACGTCATCTACACATGGACGCCATGCACACATGAAACACATGAATCAGATTGTACACAGAAGTGATCTATGCTTTTACAACCATTTTCTGACTTGATTTAACTCTTGCAGTTGCTGATATGTGCCTTTTTACACTAGCGGTTAAAAGTTTGGGGTCACCAGTCATATTTTATGAAGAGTCATTATTCTATTCACAAAACTCTTATACAATGTAGTAGATCTAATATAAACCACACACCTAAAGGTGTTTTTAGAGGGTTTGTTTGGTATTTAAAGTAATTTGAGAAAAAGTCATTTAAAAAGTTAAATAATAAAAATGTAATGATAAAGGAGAAATGACTCTACATAGATAATTCCAGTTTATTATTTAAGTATCTACTTCAAGATTTGATCACCGCTTTCTGGGTATTAATGTTTATATTAACATCACTCTTGATGCTATAAAACCTTCAGTGTCATTTTGGAGTCATCATTCTGTACACAATGTTTTACAGCTTTCTACAAATGATTTGAAACCAACGTGCATAAACACTAGAATCATATTACAATCATTTTATAGATGGAACTGAAACAAAATGGAGTTTATATCACTGAAAACATTGATTCCAAACTTTAGAGCAGCGACCCCAAACATTTGACCGCTAGTGTACATTACAATACTGAGAGTATTATGGGTAATGTCGGTGCTTTTATAACACTGACCGACTCCATTGTTACTCGCAATAACATATAGCTGCTTGGACGTTAAATTCATTTCTTGTACTGGTTAGTTAATTTTACCTCCTTCTCTGTGTTAAATTAATTATGTTCATTATATAATTATTTTATATTAATTATTTGAGACATCAAAAAGAAATATCATTTAAACCATTTTAAATCTAACCCTGTTTTTTTACGTTTTTAAATGTGGCAAACCTAAAATCTTAACATCATGATAATTATCCTGTATCGTAAAAATGTTTTCAAGTAACAATGATATTTTTGCCATATCGCCCACCCCTAATGCACTATCCAAACAAAACAGTCTTACCAAAATGACAAGCTCACTGAAATATTCTCTAAATATTGCACTTGTACTGTCAACCTTTTCAGTTGAAGACAGTCACTTGCTTCACAAGTTGACCGACTGCTTGTTCTAATTAATTGAACTGCTCTTGAATTCTCTCACACACACACACACACACACACACACAGACACACACACAGGTTTTCCTCTTTTGCTTAGCCTCCCTCTAAAACAGTTTTCACTCAGCCTTTATTACAGGCTCATTGCTGAAAACACAATGCCACATCAGTGGCCCACTGAAAAGCCAACAGATATTAACCTCTCTTTGAACTTCACCCACACGCATAATCACACACTCATCCTCACACACCTTCTTCCTCACTTTCTAGTCTCAAGGTTCGCATCTCACTAAATTAAATTAAATAAAATCTACTTCCCGTAATAGTGCCACTCACGACACCGAAGCTGACAGCAGTGGGGTTTTTTCATCCCCCTCATGCCCCAGGCTCGTCCCCTCCACTCAGAGGCATTATAGGAGCCAGCGCGGGAAGGAGGGATGGAGGGATTCCATTTGACACAGAGGATTGGGATTTGGCCTCCAGACAATGGTGGGAGGCTGGCACGCGGATTAAATCCTCCGACATTATCAACCTGCCTGCCGATTCAGGGCGGGAAGAACAGGACTCTGCAAAATGCCGAACAAACCTGCTGCTCAGTGTCTCACTGTGGATTACTGTCACTCAGTGCTCAGAGCGAGAAAGCGAGAGGGAAAGAGAGGGAGAAAGAGGAGGGACTGAAGTACCTCTTATTTATTTAACAGCCTGCGCCCTAATCTATTTCCAAACAGCACAGGGAGGGGGAAAAATGTCATGGGAACATGTAAACATGGAGATCTACTGGCTCTTGGACCTACAAACAGACACGCTTCTAAACTTAACAACTTCTATTTTTTCCGTCCACCCAGAAAGTAGAAACAAAAAGAAAATTTTTTTTTTTCCTTTTGTTTTGTTCAAACTTTTTATTTTGACCCCTCATCTAGCACAAGATTAGTCCAAATTAAATCGTCTCTGACGTTCCCATGTGAAGGTGTCCCAGGGAAAGTGGGCTATTCTTTGAAGAACAGTCCATACGGAGATGAATAGCATCCTCTTAGAGCCACTGCGTGCATAAAAACAGCTAAGAAAGCGTACAAGGTGATGTTTGATGATGTCCCCATGCCCTGTGATATGACTAGGTCTGAACTCTGTCTTTTCAAAGCACAAAGCTTCAAGAGACAGATCGCTTGCCACTTTGATCAGTCTTGTGAAACTATTCGTGGATCAGACTTCACCTGCAAGAAACAATATCCCATCAGGTGCCCTGCCCCCTTCCACCATCACCCCCAACAATGGTCCTGAAACTGAAACCCTTCCCAATGACAAAGTCTCAGCATAAGACATAGGAAAAGACAAAAGTCTCATATTTGACCAATATACATATACATTAGCTTAGACTGCCTCTTCCCACATAAGAGTTTGCTAACATATTTATCTGATTATCACAGGATTACACAAAGGCATATTCACTGCTCTGTAAGGTTCAGGGTGTAGGGCAGGGCAAAGGCTGGGATTAGGGTTTGTTAAGATGAATTGGGTCAATAGATAGAGGTCAGGGTCTAGAGAGCCACGAGCCAGACTCACACTATTAACTTATTGAGTTCTTTCCTAAGCAGCGGCAGCACACAATCACACTGGGTGCCTTGCTAATGCTCAGAGGCTTTCAAGCACATTGATAAATGCCAAATGTAATCCCTGTGTTCGCCTTTGGAATCACGATGCTTTTGGCACGGTCCAAAGTGTCACCCTGACCCCTGTGTCGTTTCTGCCTGAAATCATTAAATGCATTTGAGGTTTTTGTTCAACAGCTTTCAAATGCTTGCAAAAGGGACAAATAGCAAGTGCACCAATGGATAAGGACCCAAATATGAGCAATGTACAAAAGTGCATAGGTACAGAAAAGTGTTTAGTTTTATCCTCCACAATGAACAAATGCGAATAATAACCAAACAGGGGTTAGACACCACTTCAAAATAAGCGGCGTATTATATGTATACTCACTTTAGATGCATGTATAACATTCTCATAATGTGAAATAAACATCCAAGACACCCTGCTTGTATTTAAAATAAGAATCCAAATTGAGGTATTAGCTCTGAAAAAAGATGACGTGATTATCACTAAGGTGCCCTTAATTAAATGGCTGATGATTTCCCACCATGCTGTCCATCATTACATCAGCTTCGGTCCTTGTCTAGTTTAGATATGATAAGTAACTAATCTCCATGTTCTCGCAGGTCACCATGGTAATGTCCATCTGATCAATTTCCTGAGCTTGCCCATGCATCCCGAGGGGCCATAAACGTTCATTAGCGATGCTCGGCGACGGCCTAGCGGGTTTGGAGAACACACAGCTGGGAACAAACAGTCACTAACTTCAAAACAGACATACACACTGGGACATACACATGCGGACTGTCAGACATGGGTGCACATATTTGCTTATCAGCATGGGTTCAAACAAAGCTAATGTTAAGGGGCATTTGGGGTAATAACAGCCCTCTGCGCAGAAAGCCTGGAGTGCAGCTTTGGCTTACACTGCAAAATGTTGTTATGAAAGCATTTGCATTTGAACATCAATCTTTTTAAACCAATCTTAAACAAGTCTTTGGCTAAATATCTAGAGTTAACATGGAGTAGCCTATGTTAATTATCTGCACAAACATAGTCTAGCATCTCTTTTTTGCAACCTGGAATCTTCGTCAATGTTTGAATTGTGAGTGTTTTGTTTCAGCACTTACTGTATCCTCTCTAATTTGAAGCAGAGAGAAAACGAACAAGAAAATCAATAGTGGGCTGCGACAGTGGATTTTGTCCCATCAAAGCATGTCACCCATACCAGAAGATTTTGCTGGTATCATCTTCTTTTGAAGGCGTTTCCAATTATTTTGATGGATTTTTTTTTCCGAATGAGTTCATTCTACATTGGGAGTGAACTAGTACAGAGGTGGACATTAGACTACCATTAAACCACATGTCTTTACATAACTTAAAATATAAAGAATATCAAAAAAGACAAAAGCAATATGCAACGGCTCTTGATAAATTATACATTTCATTCCGCTGTAGAAAAAGGTGTGTGGCTCTTTTCCCTTCAAACACACATTCACACACGTAAACACACACACACATATTCTGAGTCTGCTCCCTGTCCACAAAGTCGCTAAGCTAAGCGCTGACCCTGCGTTTGGCCTGCCTGTCAGCCTGTGGCCAAGGTTAAACACACCAGGACAGCAAACCTTCCTTCAGCACAGCTAACGCTACAGTAGCCACATTTATCCATTTATCCTCAGTAGTGGTCAATACATAATCTGTCAAACAGTTTCAAATATTGCTAATAAGTAGTATTTAGTAAACACTCGTTTAGGTCTAATATATATAGTTAGAATCATGCCATTAGAAATTTTAATTTCAATTAAAAGATCTGAATTTGAATGTCATTATTTTTAATTTGTATCACAACCATCTGAAATAGAATTTTGAACTGAAATTGAATTTCGTGATTTGCAAAAGAGCAATCTAAAATCTGAAACTGAATTTCACGCTTAAGGGTGTACAATTGAACGTTTGAAATTTAAAATGAAGTACGCATATAATTAATTTCTAGAAGGTCTCTCTATTAATTCACATTTTTAGATTCGCTTTCAAAATAACATCTGGGCAACTTGCAGGCAAAATCAGTGAAACACAGAACCCCTCTCCCCTCCCTCACACACACACACTGCAGCATATTGCAGCACGTAAATGTGAGTAAGACCATGGACACGGGATCTTCCCAGCCAAGATTTATGGTATGGAAAACGTTCTCTGCTCTTTTAATACAGCGGATAACAAAGTAAATGTTTTAAATAAAATTAATTCGGACAAGTTGGCAATTGGTTAACCTTAGTTAGTTAGCTTCAACTTTCATTTGCACAGAAGGAATGCAGCCATAAATGTTATGCAGCTGTACCTATCTAGTAATTTAAAATGTTGGTAATACTTTTATAACGATAAATGATGTGGGTGCAATAGCAAAACAATTGCACCGACATTAGTAACATTGTAAACTGCCCAGTACTCCCTTAAGCGTGAAATTCAGTTTCAGATTTCAGCTCTTTTGCAAACCACGAAATTCAATTTCAGATGGTATGATACAAATTCAAAATAACAACATTCAAATTCAGTTTTTTGCATTTAAATTCAAATTTCTAATGGCATGATTCTAACGCCATACTAATAGGTCTACTTTGTATGAAGCCCACATTTTGAGGAGAAATTACTCTTGTGTCAACACATTTATAATTTTTGTGGAAAATGACTAGGTTCAAAGGAAAGTATTGACATTCATGTGTAAAAAAGTAAATCCTAGAAAAGAAATACAAGCCAATATCTGATAGTTTTCCCAACAAATGTATAGCTAGCTATTTTATTGATCCCGATGCAAATTGTAAAATCATTTCTAAGTTAGCATGCTTAGCATTATTGTGATGTCTATAAGGCAAAGTAAAGCATTATTTTCCACCCCAATAAAAGCCCTTTGTGTGTGTGTATTTACACCCCCCACGGCCACGTGACGACCCTGCACTGTAAATACATGTATGTTCTTATTAGCGCAGCCACATGCTAATAGTTAAGAGGAGCGCCGTAATGTGGACCAGACGCTATGTATTCCTGTTCAGTCTTAAATGGACACATGTTTAAAACGGATCCCTTTGAAGTTGGCAAACAATGTGCAATATCAGGAAACAAGCTGTGTTGCATGGAGCATGGAATGCCGTGTATGGAGGAGGGGGGAGTAACACACTTAGCGAGCCTGTGGGTAAAAGTAACACAATGAAATGTGAAAAAAGACTCCAGGCCCCATTAAGATGCAAGATCACAAGACAAACTCTGTGTGTGTGTGTGTGTGTGTGTGTGTGTTCAACACAGCCCACATTTGGTACTTTTAACAGGCCACACAACAAACATGCCACTATCTCTTACTGATAAACACTGTCAGACATCACACACACACACACACACACACACACCGAGGATGGTCCGCATGGTGAGAGCAGGTCTATTTATGTACGGGTATTCAAACACTCACTTCTCTTTAATTAGTGCTACATTGTTAGCTGTGGCTAGAGGGTCTACAGTCAGAGACACACGACCAGAGACAGAAGAGCCACACCTGATTCCAAAGTCAAGTCAACGACTGCCTACATTACACAAACTATGTTTCCTTTTCCTTAGTCCGTGACAAAGTGTTAACATATTTCACTTTGATGTCTTTTAAGCTGTACATACCAATAGGTTTATATCAAAATGTCATTCCTCGGCTATATTTATTCTCCTGTTTTTCTTTCTTCTTCTATGCCAACCGTGAGTTTATCAGTCTGTGAACACTCACACACTCACATATAAACAAACATTTACAAAATGAGATGGAAGATAGCAGCTAATCCCTCAGCCATCACGCCTTTGTCGATAAAAACAAGCGTCATAAATAAACGAGTCGGGCTGTAGAGGGACTGCGAAATCTGGATCTCTGGGCATTAATATCCCAACAGATGTTAATATGGGCAGTTAAAAACATGAATAAATCTTTTTCATTAACGTAAAAAAACAGATTTACCGCAGGGCCACATTCGCCCCACTCTGTGTCCGAGCTGATTGGACCGGACCAGAGAGGACTATGCTGAGTGTGTTTCACCTCAGATGTGTTTAGTACACCGAACTGATGAGGAAAGCTTCATTTAGGAAGCAAGACGTTGAAATGGAGGATATGGCAAATTTGGTATAGTGAAGGCGGTGTACTTAACATCTGAAATGAAGAAGGTTAATGATTTGTGGATAGTGGAGTAATTTCTTTATATGAAAGCACCTAAATTTAATTGAGCACGTGATGAGTTATTCTTGTATGCTCGGGCCATGCTTGAGGGTTTGTCGATCATGAATAGCCTTGCTTATCCTACACACTCATGCTGCATAGACTTACACAAAGTACACACACACACTGTAAGGCCTGTTATTTTGGTGTGCATTGTCCGGCTATTTTGATGTCTTTATTGAAATACTCTGTGTTCACAGAACGTCCTGCTTGTCCACCACTGACCATCTCACTGTGCCTCAAAGTGATTCGGCACTTTTAGTTTTTCAATTAAAATCTGCATTTTTGATTAAAAAAAAAACTTTTCTTTATATGGACCAGCCAGATTAAATGCTCCCACATGGGGACATTTAATCCCCACCAAGACTTAAATACATGCCCCACCACCGCACACATACATACACAAAACCACACTTTAAGAGACTGTAGTCTTCTGTTACAGACCATGATATTAATAGTGAAACCATAATTCTAAGTATTCTAATAGAAGGATAACAAATTAACAGGCAAAATGGCAAACTACTCTAATAATGTGACAATATAAAATGTAAGGTCATTCACTTTGGAAATACCATTTTTTTAAGTCATGACATGCAATTCTGAAGATTGCTTAAAATTGCTGTGGTGGACGCCTTTTCTAAATTACCCACAATTCCTCTACCAATAGAGCACCTCTTTATGCCTCCTCTTCTAGGCCGTGTGGAGTACATTCTGACGCAGGCGATCGATGGCCAGATCTGTAGTTAACGGAGCACTGTAATGCAAATGTGGCGCTGCATTGATCAATCTCAGCCTGTGCTGCTGCTGTCCCCACAAGGGCATCCCTTTCTCCCCTACACTCCTCAGCAAACAAGAAGGATAAACACCACGCTGCAAGGAGTTCTGCTACTGAACGCTGCAGATTTATGCAGTCCAGCAAGGCAGAGGGATAAACACCACGCCACGAGGAGTTCTGCTTCTGAACGCTTCAGATTTCTGCAGTCCAGCAAGGCAGAGCAGGATAAAAAAAGAAAGAAAGGGATGTAAGAAATACATAGAAGGAAGAGTGGAAGCAAACGGGTTAGAGGTGTAAAACCTTATGCGAATGCAAAGTTACACATGAGTAATTGCTGCTTGGATGGCAGAGTCTAATTTCATAGCAATTAGCCGAATGACTTATCATTAGCTCAATCTTCTCAGCGCATCTCTTAAAAAAGGAGCAGCATTTAGAAAGTGGTATCAATCAGTGACAACGATCATAGACACACTCTTAAGTATCACAGTGCCAGGGGGAGAATCATAGTCCTTGAATCTAAGCTGATTAGAAAGCGTAAGATCTTCACGAACAGCCAAATTATTACAGAAGGCAGAACTAGATAGTATGTCAGCAAACTAGCATAGCAAGACGTTTTCATTTCTTATAAAACACATCACACATGACTGTTTCTAAGCACAAGTGATAACATTGGAGTCTTGCTTTGTCACTTTCTCCATCCCACTATTTCTTTAATCCATTAGGACATATTTCAGTCCAATTCAAAGCTATCAATCATGGCAAAAAAGGCAGAAATTGGAAGCAGAGTGAAACTTTTCACATCCAGCAAAGCGATTCCATGTGGAGCCAACCGCTAGACTGCGCAAAAACCTCAGGGCTGCTCCTAATTTACTTCCACTGCACTTCAGCACTGAAATACCCTTCCTCCGTTTCAGAACTCTACAGGTTATTGTTAAGGACTAACCAACACTATAAAGCCGCGTTGACAAGGTTAATTCTTGGGGTCTTTAGTGCAGCTGCCACTGAGAACCAGACTTTTTTTTATGCCAGGGACTTTAAACCTGCTCCTTAACTTTTCTGTAAAATTATACAAGCAGTACTGAACGTATCAGAGCTCCAGGAACTGTAAATAAAAAGGGGAGAGCACAGGTAATAAAAAGAGATGTGTCAAAGAGCACAGATTTGTACAAACATAACTTCCACTTTGTAAGCACGTGTCCCAACATAGGGCCAATTCCTCAGGTCAAGCTACAGTTGAATGACAAGTGAAACTCTTTTGAGGAGAACAGAGTACATATTCTGGACAGAGAAGTTACAATGCCACCCTAACACCACCTAGTAGAACTGATGATATTCCTTGAATGACTGGTCTTTAGGTTCGGTTGTCTTCTTTTATGAGACATGAAAAGTGGCTTTGTTTGTGGTGTTGAGAGGCAGGCGAGAACTTATCTGGCAACAATCTGTATGTGGAAAGATATACAAGACTAAGGCCGGGGTGATCCTCTGATTTTGCACAATGAGGTAAACAGTGAAGATGGAGGGAGTATATTAAGAAAATGGCAGAAACAGCGGCAGCAGCACCAATGGTATCAGGCCATTAAACCAATTTCATCATGACAACAGAGAGTATATTTCTCTCGTTCTACCGATTGGCACGTTGCTTCACTATATGGCCCCAGCCGTTTACGCTGGTATTGCACCACACGTATCCATTGTGTAAATTTTTTGAGACATGCACAATCGATGTGCCGAATGAATGCAGGATACAAATGGCAGCCATCTTGCGCACGCGTACGCATAGATAACAGCAAGTATAACCCCGGCCTAACTAGGCGTTCACATTACCATAGCAACCATTGCAAAACAGCGTACAGCATTGAAATAGCATCTTTAATAGAGATTGTAAGGTGGTTAAAAAAAAGAGCGTGTGAGTTGAGCGCACAAAACGCTATGGAGCTGTGAAGCGAGTGTGCAGACAAACTTCCATGCATGAGAGCGCTTCTGTCTGGCGACGACTGAGAGGCAATGAATGCAACCTTCCAGCACTCTACTCTGATTTTTGAGTCTTCAGGGGCAGGGAAGTCTTGAAAGAGTGGCCAACATTTATTTACACTTTTTATTTACACTTTTTATTTGTGCTACAACACCAGCGTTACCTGCTCAAAAGGTTAACGTACAGCCCTAGATGCCCTGGAGTCTGAAATTTCTCCACTGACTCAATAATGCTACTTAATTTTTAACAAAAAAAGTTGCTTTAAATGAGTCATAATTGTTAAGAAATTTGATGGTAAAGCTGAAATGTATATAAGATTCAAAGAAAGACTAAATTTATAAAGTGTTTTTTGGGCTGTATCGTAAACAGTGAATTTCTTATGGAAATAGGCTGAGTACATAGCGTTACTACCAACGTTAGCAATAATGAGAAATGGCCGCAAGGTCAGGGTGAGGGGGAATATGCGAAAAGGGACAAGTGCTTTGCATGTTTTGCATGTAGCAGCTAATGTTGTGTGTGTGTGCGTGTGTGTAAGTATGCACTAAATGGCCTGCTGCAGACAGCTCCTCAGGGAGCGCTGAAGGACAGATGCATGGCTATTAGCTAGGCGGAAAAGTGACTTTCTCTCTTTCGCTCATTCCGTCCTCACCTGGAAAACCGCAGACTTGTGTGGCTTAGCTGAGAAACACACATCCACACACACACAAATACATACAGACCTCATCTTGATTACTCACCCTGCCTCGATTTAAAACTCTTGGGCAAAAGCGCAGCAAGAACCAGGCTCATATTTCTAACCAACACACACTCAAGTATGCAGATAAAAAACACCTCCACCTGCACGCTAAGTACAGGTTTAACACTTTTAACACTTTCTTCCTTGAACAAATTTCCTCCTTACCCTCTGAACAACATAGGCTCAACACCAATTTGCATTTTCCCTCTGTTTTACTAAAAAAGAAGAAAATGCCTGGGTGTTTCATTCTTGTCCACTTGTGCACTGTGATGAAAGTGTTTGTGACTCAGAAAGCCCCTGCCCTTGGCCCCTGACCGCCTGAATGGTTGTTGCCCTAATTAGCTGCCATGGCAACGACCAGAGCAGACCAATAGCATTGGAGCCAGCATCCTGACATGAAAAGTACCTCCAATTAAAAGTCAGTAATTTAACAAATCCTTTGAACTCCTAGACGTCCCGTGTTTACGAAGGTTTACAATGTCTCATTGTCTACACAAACAGATGGTGGAAGTGGGACAGATATAGGAAAAGAGGTACATGTAAAGTGAAAAAGATAAAGAGAAGAAGAGAGAAAGAGCATGCAATGCAGAATACTTACCTCAGTCTCATCATTTGAGGAATTTTGAGCCTAGTGGTGAATGCAATAAAGGAATATGCATTAAAGGAAAAACTTTACTGCAATATGCAATAAAGAGTAAGTTCTGTAACTCTGATACACTGACACATTTATTTTTCCACAATCCATATTTAACACAGCCATATTTAATAGTTGCTATGAAAAAGAAATGTTACGTATTAATTACTGTGATTATTGTTTGTAAAAGTTAAAAGCTTCATACTTATTTTCTGATGCTTCAGGGGTTACATATCACCCCTTTATAATTACTGACTACCCTTATCATCTTTCCTATTATTATCATTATTATTAGTCCTACAATTATTTTATTAATTTATCTTATAACATTTCCTCAACATCTCCATCTAAAAGTTTTTAACAATGTTGTTTAAAAATGAGCAAGAAAATCTCAGAAAGAAAGGGTTCTCTGGTGTTTAGACTAAGGATATCTGGAAAATAATTTTCATACAATAGGTTCCTGTAAATGAGAGAAACTGACAGTGAGCTTGGCATCGATACTTGCTTTACTACCCTACTCAGGCTGGAGAAAACATTTAATGTAGCTCGCCTTGCAAGCCTCATCACGTCCTCTATATTTTTGAACTGCGAAAAAGTCATTATAAATAGTGCTCGACACCTCCCATAAATAGAAAATCAATTAACATACACACTTGTGTTCTAAATTGCTATGACATCCACAGCGGAGCATACGGGGATGAAGGTAGCAACATTATTATGAGGTGTCATTTCAAGACCACAGCTAAATATTTGACAGCATCTGCTGGTTCTTTGTACTGGACAACCACAACTACCTCAAACACTCAGGATTGCCCTTATAAGTGGTGTTTCTGTATACAGGAGGTTGAGAGTTTCAGCTATTTCAACCTTTCACAGTAGGCAAGGGCCCGTGATCCACCGCTGACCCTACAGTAAAATATATGTGAGGGGCTTCACTCCCAAAATCCCCAGACAAGTTCATCACATTAAAACACACACACAGCAAGAGGACAGAGACAAGTGGAATGGAAAAACAACATCCCCATCCCTGTCTCTCTCCAATTCCCCCCAGTGAGAAACCTCCAAGAAACCAGAATCCTTACGATTTCCTGTCTTCCGAGCAGGGGCCAAAACTTTTACATCTTCGTTTACCAGGATTCTTTTCTTATTACAAAATGATTTCTGTCTCCAAACATGCCATGGATTACACGATGAGTATGAGTTAGGACTCATTCCCTCTCAGAGAAGGAAAAACACCGGTGCTATGAAAAGAAAATAGCAGGCCGGGTTGCACCCTACCAGCATTTTCCTTTTGCATAAGGGTAATTACGCCAAGAAGCTTAATTTCTTAATTACTTTTTTTTCTGTCACATAAAAAAACTAAGAGAAAAAGATGTAAGCAAAGAATAAGGCTGAATTGAGGATGAAACAAGAAAGATAGAAAGAAAAGATAGAGGGACTGCGCAATCTAAACACTGGGCGGCCTGTGTTTTTCTTGCAGAGCCCGCTTTCAGAGAGATTTGAATGTAATTGATTCCTTTTTAAACAAATATGCTGTTGGAATGTCAGTAATGAAAGGGGTCATACAGGGGTCAGGAGGACACTAGGAGGGGAATACTGTGACTGAGAAGGATGAATACGTGAGGGGGAGGGTCCAAATGTCCACCTGCTGACTCAGGACAGGACATGAGCACGAACTGACTCTCATTTATTTTTATTAATGCTAGTCATATTTTCCTTAATGTCTGTCTCTCTCTGAAAAGCTCCAACGTTCATTACCAAACCAACAGACTTTCTTCAATAAAGTGAAAGAATGTCGGAATTGCTGAGAATCTTTCTGTCTGTCTGCCTGTAATAAAACACTAAATAAAGTTCTTTGGGCTATAACGTGTAAGGTAAATTCAGAAAAGGTCTATCATGGCCTGGCAATAATCTTAGAGGAAAATTGCCATCTGGAAACAGATCTGATTTAATACTCTTAAATGTTTTTTTATGTATAGTGAGTCATTCACAGAGCTCCTTTTAACTTGTCCAACCACCTTCAAAACACATCCACCTGTACATCCCGTATTGATGACACATGCACCGCATGTCGTGTACTCATGGGTCCACTTTTGTGTCCCACCCTATTTAGGCCCAAGGACATCACAGGGCCCCCCCTTTTGTAACCTGAAGCCCGTGTAAAATAATACTGCATACATTATTCATGCTAACATCATAGGGTGGTGGAAAACAGTGCAGCAGACAGGCCGCCATAAAACGATGACCAAACACAGAGAGGCTTAGTGAATTATTGAAGTGGCCATCAGCTATGTTTTGTGGTGGTGGAAGCAAACCCGCCACTTTCACATAGCCTGCATATCTGTAAACACTCAGATGTATGCTGTAAAATTGCTCAAATGCACTTTCACTCCAGTGCATGTTTTAGCTGTGGAAACGATAGAATGCTAACATAGTTTCTGTCATTAAAAATTGGAAAAACAACATAACTTGTTTGCAATTGTAATTGTACAGTTTGACTCAGCAAGACGGTTTACAGCTGCCCATGGCAATTATGAACACTTATGAAGCCTTATAAATGTCTTATTAGGTATAACATGCTGTCTGCCTACAATATCATCGCATCCTTCCATAAAAGCAGTGTTCAGTGATTAAACCAACAACAATTTTCTCTACTTTTCTTGGCCTCGTCCAGAATACCGAAATGTGGTTTTATGTGCTTGTGGTTCCATCAACAAAGCTACTTGTACAACCAATGGTACCCTAAAAACATGTCAATGTAGCAACAATAAAAAGAAGAGTGGTTGGAGACACTTTTCCCTGCACTCTCCATGGTAAACATGATGCAGTGAAAGGAAAAGAAAAAAAAAACTTAATTACTATCCTTTATTACATTTAGCAGATGGTCATGGAGCTAATTGAATAAATAAACAAACACAAGAAACTATTGTGGGCTTGTTTTGGTCTTTCGCTGAAAGTTTAGCCAGCAGGGCCAAAATGAATGCGGCCCACAGAAAGAGGGTACAGACAGCCAGAGCATGAAATCAGAAGGGGGGGTTGTGGGATAAAAAATAGAAGTGAGAGACAGAGAGAAAGAGTGAGATTCTCGTCTCATTGTTTTCATTGTCTGGCTTCAGAGTCGCCAGAATGGGAGCGAGAGAAAGAGAGAGAGAGAGTAATGGAAAGAAGGGAAGGGAGTGGCGTGAAAGGGGAGAAGCTCTCTGCATCAAGCCGAACTCTGGTGACGTGCAGCTCCTGAAGATGAATTACAGGTATCCATTTAGCCCCCACAGCTGGGGAGAAGGTGGGGAGGAAGAACAAAAAGAGGGATGGAAGGAGGAGAAGAGAGAGAGAGAGAGAGTCCTTTGACCTTAGGCCACTCTGCGTACTGTACATCTTCGTGATTCCCACATCAGACTTCTCTCCTGAATCACTTTATAGGCCTGAGAAAAGGATCTGAGTCATGAAGGCAAATAGACAAACACACACGCACACACACATACACACACTCACGGGGGCATGAAGGGAGCAGATGACAGTGTTATATGTAGGGCCAACAAACTCAGTTTATACAGCAGACTAGGTTTATCATATATCATAATTGGGGCTTCATCCACTTGTTTACATGCAAACAAACACCTAAATGGAAATAAATAAATAAATAAAAAATATTGCAACTAGGTTTTGACACTTGGTTGATATGAAAATTTAGCAATATCCATATAGAAAAAAATATGTGATAATGATAATGAGTGTAGTTAGTGTGTGCTTTAGTCTTTCAATGAGTATTTGTGTATGGATGGGACTATAACATTTACATAACACTAGTTGATGTAAACATACAATTGCTTTTGCCAACCTTTTAGAAATGCGCTTCTCATTTTCAAACCATTAGAATGGAAGCATACCTACATTCAAAGAAAATGACTCACACACGCACACACACAGATCCAGACGCACGGTTCATTGGCTGCCACCTTAGGCGCTGGCATTTTTATCTTTGTGCTTTGATTCCCATCCAACAAAATTCCTATTAACTACCCTGTTTGCCTGTTCATGTCACTGGACTTTGTACCATCATTTTAAATGAGCGGTTGTTAGTGACAGTGACATGCCAGCTATATCATCCCAACTTCTGTGTCTGAATCCTACTTTTGAGTGACTCCCTACACGAGGGGAAGAAAAAGAAGTGAATTATTAAATTTTACACCTCATTAGTTGGACAAAAGAGGAATTGACTCTAGTGGGAAAGAGGATTACTGGTGAAATGAAGCCGGTGATGTTTAGTGGGGGTCATTATCTTGCCCAGTTATCTGGATAGCGCGATAAGTAAATAACCATCGCTGGAGTAACCCCGCAGGAATCAGAAAGAACTCTGATTAGCATAATACCCACCCCCAACACACACACACACAGACAAACACACAGACAAACACACAATACTTTCAGTATTCTCTACCAGTCTGTGGTAGGGTGACCATATTTTGGTTTTTGAAAAAAGGTGTGTTTGGGGGTGTTTGAAAACGACTCTCGAAACATGCCTCAAAAGTAATGAATCTTTAGGTTAGTATTTTTTTTATCAAAAATCAATTCAACTTAAACTTTCATTAAACTTTTGTTGCATCCAGGACATCTTTGTATCTTTGTTTGGCCATATATTGTACTTATCTGTCAAGTTTGGTGTTCAATTGCAGCTCTGCTCCATCCTCCTACCTGTTAAACTGCCTGAAATGCCTGTGCGTTTCCTAGCAAATCTACTACGCAGTACGCAGAGTACCAAGTACGCAAAAAAAAGAAAAAAAAAACCCAGTAGTGCAGGGAACGAACAGAAATATAACTGGGTAACTGTTGTGCATATATACGAGTATGTCACTTCTAGTTTTATGGTAGTTTATAACTCATTCCCTTTAGGGTGACATTTACACAAGCTTCTGATGTAGACAGAAATTTCGAATAACCAAGACCACTTTGTTAAAGGCTAAACTAAATTTGAAGGAATTCACTTCATAAGTGCATTAACTGTTAGCATTTTGGCTACAAAGGCTACAGCTGCTTTAAAGAAGCTTCAACTAAGCTAAAAGCGCAAACATGGCTTCTACAGTCAAACACATTTATCCTTTTGAGATATGAGATAAAGACAAGACAACCAATTTGGAAAGCAGTCAGATTTATTGTGAAGGTGGTGAAAAACACAAATGACCTTAGCTAATGTTTTTAACCTACCTTTATTCTATATATACATTTTGAAAAGGAGGACAGACAGAAGGAGAGGGGGGGGGATGACGACTTCTGAACACACCAAGTTTCCTGAACTGGGCCTCAATCGTAGAGAAAGGACAGATTAGGGAATTGATTCAGCAGCGGCCATGTTTACCCAAGAGCGCAGAAATTTCCCTCCTCCCGCGCCATGCCCTTATCTCTATTATTCCAGTTTGGTTTTAACAAACAGCAGACTCATAATAAGCGCCTGGGCCTCGGCTTGCTCTTACAAATGCAAATAAATGGCCATAAACCATTAAATTTCAGACTTTTTTAACTGTCTGTAATAAATATTTTCAGATAATAACTGAAGGTGAAGTTGGCTTTATGGCCACCGTAAATTAGCTGCCGTTTTTATCAGCATATTCGCAAGCTGTTTAACTAGCACACAGATGTCATAATAACGTCCTGAAGAATAACCTTGTTGTTCCAGCGATTGCTCTGCACTTCTATTGCCCAGGGAGCTGTTTCTTCCCCCCCACACAACTCGTGAATCTTTAACCGTTTAGTGAGTGGCGAGCACAGAAAGACAAATTTCCCCAGGCGTGACTGTCACGCCAGCCATTATTCTTCCGGTTGACTCCCATTCTCTCTCAGGCTTTCAGTTCTGAAGGTTTTTTTTTCCATCGTAATTCACCCGCATTAGCTGCTCCAATCTACACCCCCTCCCTTAACACCTAAACAAAAAGAGAACAAACCCACACCAAACAAGGCTGAATCCCAAATGGCTCCCTATTGGACATATAGTGCCCTACGTAGGCTGTAGAATATATAGGCAGTGGGGAGGCATTTGGGATTCTCAACCACAACTATGGGTGCCGTGTGCCATTTTTAAGTCAGTGAGGATAGTTTACTGGCTACTGATAAAGATTTTAGCTAAAACTTCATGTGTCAGCCCTCAAAAAGCTCCGGTTTGTGTGGAAGCAGTGGTGACATAAAAATTACAGATCAATCCAGGGTCTCAATACAAGTGCACTTAAGAGTGATCTTGCTGGAAATGTCACAAATGGTCGAGCTCTCGGCCTCTGACACTTTACAGTGCTAGTGGTGCTCTCATTTTTGCTTTGGCCCAGGGGGCAGCCATTGTGAAAAGCTACTTAACAGTGAGGAAAAAAACATTGCATTTGTGGCCTGCCTCAGTGACTCCTTTTGTCCACCGTCTGCTCATCTCCTTTTCAAAATGTCTGGCAGCTCTCATTTTCAACAATGTATGGGGTTGTTGACTATAAAGGATGCTTTAATTTTTGTTTATTTCTCAACCAGTGAACAAAAGTTTTTTCAGTGAGATTGACCAGAACTGATTATTAAAGACAACCTGAAATTAAAACTGACATTTTCTACTGAATTCATGTCCCTGGTCATATTGTGCACAATTCAACAATATTAATCATTTAAAAGAAAAAAAAAGCTTGTTTTTCCATAATCTTCCTTCAAAATGCAATGACTTTTGCCCATCTCTAAATGTCTTCTAATTTTTGATTATGTCACAATGCACGCATGAGCGGGGAAAAATAATATACGTAAACCAATAAGAGTAGCCCTGATTGACTGTAGTCTAGCATCGGGGTCTGACTCCATGTTTGTGTTGGAAAACCCACTTTTCACAATCCAATCAAACCAAAGTCCAGCCATACATTATTTCCTAAACATATTGTCACGTTATGGAAGACGTTATGATCTCTGTTTCTCGTTCTCTTTTGGAACGACATAGTTTATGGTTTATAGTTTATATATAATTTCAAATATAGTTACTTAAAATGATGATAAGAATGGTAAAATGATTGAATATTATAAAAAATGCTAAAATTATTTATTATTATTGACAGAGACCACCCACAAGGACCATATGACCATCAAATACTAGTCCACTTTGCACTTTGCACCCAGTCATAAAGGGACATATTTTGATATTTTGAGCTTTAAAATAAACTTTTAATAGACACTGACATTTAAGTTTAATAGTTTTTACTACTTGGCTAAGTCTATATTAGATGGTGAAGTAGGTGATGAAGACTTGTGTTAATCTTCTACTCTCACCCTTTAAGACACACACAGTCTTAGACCCCCAACAGGTTGTGAGTGGCTGTGCACAGGCGAGGTCGGGAGTGGTGGCCTGGTCAACATTTTTGAAGCATTATTTGATTAATGCTGAGAGCTGCGTTGTGTTTAGATGGGGTCGTGACCCTGGGCACCCATTTAATAAAATCTCCCTTTTTCTCAGTTCACCCAGAGGAGGTCAAACCTAATACAGCCCCCTTATCCTCCTTCTCTCTCTCTCTATTTGGCTAATCTTGGCTATGTGGGGACGTGTGACTGAGCGGTGTGTGTGCGAGTAAGCGAGTATAAGCAGACGCTGGTGAGCGCCTGTCTAGGTGTCTACACTGGATCATAAGTGCATGTCTGTGAGGTCTCACATCTCTTTTTGTTTACCCAGTGTTAAGTAATTATTTCATGGCACGGCTCCTCCACCTCCCCTCCAGCCACCAGGGAGCAACTGACCTCCATGGCGAGAAGAAATCCTTATTCAGCTGGATATTATTTAGTCCTTTATCTCTCTCCTCCTCTCCAATAGTGACACTTCAGCATAAAGACACCTTTTTCTTTCCCCTCCCTTGCTCCTCAGCTCCTTTAATATATTAGCCAGTAAGAGAATACATGCTAACAATCTTCCATTAATGATATGCTTATTTACCTTCAGCCAACTCTCCCTCTCTTGTCCACTGTACTTGCCTCTGCTCCTGCTGATGTCATCATAATTTTTAACCAATAGTGCAATATTAACATTTCCCCCTGACTTTTCCGTCTTTGGGTCCTTAGTTTTTTTTTCCTTCCCCCTTTATCCCTTGACTTTGAACAGGCCAATTACCCTGCTGCCCCAAGCCAATTACCTTGTATTTGTTCAGGAGTTTTCAATAATACTCCCTCACTCTCGCTCTCTCTCTCTTTTTCTCTTTCTCCTCGCTCAAAATGCTGTTCCGCTGTTAGCCTCAGCAGTAAACCGCTAAGCATTGATCAACAATAAACTACAGAGTAAATGAAAAATACTTGAGGTAGCGAGCTTATGAACATGACATGAGTCTCGGTGGTGATGGAGTCAGCACAAAGCTGAAATAATTGCCTCGGAGTTGCGTTCATCTAGCCGTCTTTTAATTAATTCTGCACTTCCAATGCCACAAGCGCAATAATCCATAGGTGTTATGACCTACTGTGTTTATTAGTCAATACATGCTTTACAAAATCTAATACAATTTCAAAATGTTGAAATACATAGTCTGTATAAACTGAGTAATTCAGCAAATAGAAAAAAATGTATTTCAGGGGAACATCTTTGTGGCTTGTATAGCATTTGAGTATTCTATTTGAGACAATGAATGCAATTCCTTACTCATTAATAGTTGCTGAAAGACATCATGTGTCTGTGTGTTTATGTGTGTGTGTGTTTGTGGGAAGGGGGGCAGTTCAAAGACAGAGAGAAAGACACAGGGGGAATAAGAGAGATGTCCAGCCTGCTTGACTGCACTTATTAAGAGTGCAGGTGCAAGCCTACCTCACTTTCAATCTCTCGCTCTCTTTTTCACACACACACACACACACACACACACACACACATCAGCTGCTCGTTTTGGCTCTCACACCGCCCTGGGCCATGGTGGGTCACGGCTGTGAGTGACATGGCTGAGACCGGGGGACTCGCTCACACACAAATACACACACAGACACACTTGCGCCAGTGTGTCTGTATGTGTGCGACTCCAGATTAAATTCCTTTAAACGTGGGAGGTGGACTGTACACATGACCCCTATTTAATTAAAATCACAGGAGTGGCCCAAAAGAGTGTATCTTTCATTTTGTGCACAGCAACAAGAAACAAAAGAGAGACTCAGTATGAGTGAGGAGAGGGGTTATGAAAAATCACTGCCTCTACTGTCTCTGTATTTAAAGACACACTTCATATATTCAAGTTCATAATGAATGTTAGCTGTCAATAATGACTTTTAAAAAATCTTTTGGTTGATTTCAGTTGACATGCTACCTATTTATGGCTCATACAAAAAACACCTAAATGCAGCATTTTATTGTCAGTTCAGCATCATGGCCCCCTAAACTTTCTAGCTTTAATTCATCTTACTAGCTGTCAGTTATTTTTGTGTGCGTGAACCAATACAGTTTAAAATAGACAGTAAAATAAGGGAGTTCTGTTTGTTTTCCCCTCAATGCTGTAATTGGTTTTTCCTAGTTCTTTCCTCCCAAGCATACAGGATAGGACAATTAATTAACTTTTATAACTTTGGGACAGAAAAACAGGATGTTTTTGCTGTATTGTTAGAGTGAATAAAAAAAGGGGGAAGCTATTTAAGAGTGCAATTGTTCTGCTCTTTAATCCAGATGACAAGAAATAGGTATATTTAAGACCAATGGAACAAGGGAGGTTCTTTTTTTTTCTTTTTTTTATGTAATCGATCTGAAAAGGGCCTTTTTTTGCACCTTTGATCCAGCACACACAATATCATAATTAAGTCACCCCCTTCAACTAACCACTGACAGTACTTTGCTTTATCTAGTATTCACTCTCTTTCTCTACGATCCTTGTCTCATTTTTTTCCTTCCTTTTTTTTCATTTAATAAACTTCTTGTTGGTGCTGCCACGGCACACGCAGACAGACAGCGTGATTTGGCGCTGCTGTGTAATTTGATTTGGTGTAATTAATTTGCCCTGTGTGTGTAGACTCACAGTCAGAGGTGTGTGCTCGCGTGCGCGCGTGTGTGTGTGAGTGTGTGTGTGTGTGTGTGTGTGTGACCCGATGGCGGAGTGCGTGAAATAAATCATTTCTGTCATAGCCTACCACTCACTTTAATTAAAAGCACGGCACTCTGCAGAAGACAATTACAGCGGCGATTGTGACAAAGAGGTGTATTAAGGAGGACCAAATGTCACGGTGCACGTTATCTGGAGGACAGAAGCCTGCAGCACTGAATGTAATGCAGCACTTTCTTATAAACAGCGTGCACGGTGGAAGTGAAGGTGTGTATATGCATTTGTATGTTATAATCACCATTAGGAATGGGCAGTAACCCCTATTAATGACATGTTTATCAGCTGATGTCATTATGACCCTGTCCAAGTCACTACTGGTCACTCTTACTAATTGAGGACATACAAGATGTTTGATCAAGTGTGCAAAATGGTAGGGGATGATATATGATGGTATACTGAAATAAGAAATAGGTTTACCATTAAAAATGGTATACCGATATAGATAATGACAAAAAATAGGTTTAAAATTAAAATTTAGGTTTTATGGCGTACCGACTACTGAAGGCTAAAAGCAATCCTCAGTCTGTTTAAAAAAATATTCTAGCAGTTTCTGCGACATAATAACTTAATAGTTGCATTGACCTGACACTGCAGTTATGTGTAAAAAATGTAAAATGTTAAAGTTTTGAAAAAGTAGTGTAAATAGTGTATTATAAACTGTTAGATTGGATTGTATAGTTATCCTACTGTGAAATTTTAGACCGTTCCACCACCAAGTGCAAGAGTTTTTAAGAACTTTCCCCACTTACCTGTAAAGTGGAGTACAGAACACCAGTAGAGGGGTTGTCACATGAAAAAGAGCAAAAAAGAAATATTAGTTTAAAGTGCAATGTTCTTGTAATGTTCTAATGTTCTGATGTCCAGTTCCTACAATTGAAGACCACGTAAGTCAGACAAAATAAGACACATTTTAATTCAACCAAATAATGTATGTGTGGTACTAAATTCACATTTACTGAGAATGAAGAGTTGACTTCATTTTGGTCACCGAATCCATATGGGCTATTAAGTGTGTGTGTGTGTGTGACTGTTCGAAGAGGAAAGAGCAGAAGAGAGAGAGAGAAAGAGAGAGACAGAGCACACACGATCAAGCATAAAATTGGTTCGATCATGTGTGTAATCAATTTAATAACATGCTGCGCCACGTCAGACGAAAGTGATTTTCATATCGTATGCGCGCCGATAACGGCACGCCGGCGTTCGTCAATTGGCTGCTAAATCAGGGCTTTATTCAAGAAATTACATTAATGGTTGCTTTTCATGGCTGGAGGTCTCAATAGAGTAGACAGTTCAAGTGTTCAAGTGCTATGGATGAACCCAAAAAGGGGATCTGAAAAAGGGGAATCACGTAAGAGTTAGAAAGCAAGAGATAAAGACGAGCTAGAGAGGAGAGGAGTGTAGTGGATGTGCAGGAGTAAAGAATGTGTGCATGTGTGTACTGCAGAGAGAGAGAGAGAGAGAGAGAGACATATGTTTATGTGAGGGAGGGTGGCTATTTATTTCCCGGCTACATTAACAAGGTGTGTGTGTTTGTCCTCATCAGTGCGTCTGCTCACACAAATGCACCTCATCTAGTTTATTGCTCTGTGATCTGCCACACACTTTCAGCATTAAATGTTTGTGTATGTTACGCTCACTGCAATGTCTGTTGTTTAGTTTAACAACCTTAAAGTCCCGGCTTATTATTCAGTTCTTCATCTTAAAGCATATTATTCAGTAACTACTATTAATTATTCAGTAACTACAGTGAAAATAATTGAAAAGGTATGTAGTTACGAGTGTGAGTGACCAGGAAATTTCAGGGGTTAAATAATTGTGATATTTTAGTATTGGATTGGAAATTACATTTTTAAATAGCTCTAGGTCACAATGTAGGATTTCTGTGAGTGCTCCATGGTGAGTCCTCCAAATATATAATTTGTTAAATGCAGCTTTGAGGGTGTTAATGTTATTCAATCAATAAAGCCTCATAACTGTGATTTGAAAAGTGTGAACTACGATCTGTTGGGCCGCAGCCCTCCTGGAGCCACTTTATTTGAAGCAAAATCCTTTCAAACTGCTTTGCGGTGACACAAAAAACTTTCATCCAGCTTGAAAAAAAACAATTTATAAGCACTTTTTGACTGACAACTTCACAATGTCCTGGAGGAAATTAATCTCATAACCCATTCGCGGTGCTGACAACGCTGTTGCCTAACAGCCCAGATTGTGGCGGACACTGTCCAATTATGTGTCAGTATTAGTAGGCAAATAATAGCTACTCATCACTTTGAGAACTATTGTGGAAATAGTTATGAAGGGAAAAAAAGCCTAACAATGCTATGAAGTGCGTTTTAGGAGGAAAAATGGCACAGAGTTTGACAGAAGAGGCGTTGAGACTCTGACAGGAATATTCGCGTGGCTCTTTTCAAGCTCACAAGAACAAAGCGCGGGCCGTCGAGGTGCTAGCCATCAAACTACTTCCGCATTCTTCTCCTCTCAGGATTGGGCGGGGCAAGAAGGCTACCTGCCAATCAGTGGGAGGCGCGAGCCTCACATTATAATTAAACTCTCCTGCTCAGCGCTCGAGGACCTGCTGACAAGCGCCTTCGCATTATGACAAGGTGGCCGAATTGTTTGCGATTTATTTCCAAAGCCGCCAAGGCTGCTATTAAAGCAGACCGTGTAGAACACACACGCACAAAAAAGCACTTTGTGTGAGATGTTAACGCGATTTGACAACGCCTTTTGTTTGTGATTGTGATGAGCACGTTCAAGAGCTATGCTAAAGGGTTCAGCTTTGGGATTTTGTAAGGAGCCACTAAACTCTGGGAATAAATATCCTGTCAGTAAGCTGACATAAAACTTTGATACACAAATGGATCAGTCAGTATGACACAAAGGAAACACACTTATACCTTGAATAACAACTTATGAATAAAACAGAACTAGCATAGCCTTTAGCCTATGTCCATCACTCTGTGTAAAAGCCTAAATTAGCCTAAAAAGAATGAAGGAAGAATGGCCTATCACTGAGCTTTTTAAGTCATTTTGCTCATGTTCTGACTCCTTTTAATATCATACATCATCCATTTTCCATCATTAAGAGCTACTTTTGTATTTTAGTCTCTGATATACAGCTTTGTCCCCTCGAGGGCCCCTGAGGCCCCTCCGCCCTGGAGAAATGAGAGATACGATTCTATTATGGATGACAAAAGAGCAGAGCTCAACCTCCGGTGAGCTCCATTATTTAACATACATTGCCTAATCAGCGCGGTCCTGATTTGTCATGCAAGATGGAAGATTTTGCACATGCTCTGAGCCGTGATCTCAAAACGGTGGATGTAAAAGTTTTTTAAGATGTGTTAACTTTGACTTAACGATTCAGGCCTTTTGATAAAGTTCCAAAAACTGTATGTTAATGTTTGCATGTTTTTATTAAGCATATTTCTTCAAATGAACAACAGATATGATAACTTTGTTTTGCTCAATATATTAGCCAGGTTGTGAAACAAATAGCCCCAAAAATAGCAACACATTTTAAATGATATTAAGCACTTCTCCAGACCACACAATGCAGCCACAACATGTACGGCCACACGCCACGCAGCCACATCCTATTTCCTTTTCCACACATAGCAAAGCCATTACTAAATCACAACCCCCTGTATTTCCCCTGTTTGAACAATTTGCCCTTCTGCTTCCAAAAAAAATCTGACCACTCCCTGAACTCTGGTACGATTGGGGGGGAAATGAGAGAGGAGATGGAGAGCAAGCAAGAGAGCATGCCAGAGACAGAATGAGAGAGGAGAGAGTTACTGCTGCCTTTTTCAAAGGTGAACTCTATCCGCGGCGGTGAAGAGGGGGAGGGACGGAGCGCCGTAGTGAGCCGAGCCTCAGTAATAAAGAACGGCAGGCCTGACAAGGAAGGTCTGGGTGCAGGTGTTAAATCAGGCAGCACGGAGGGCAGCCGTATGCACCAGCTGATTTATGGGCCCTTCCGAACCCCGGTGTGTTTTAAATGTGACCTTGCGCACACTCTAACCCTGACCCGCTTCCTCGCCGGCCTGTTTCGCCACACACTCCTGTTCAGACAGCAGACGCGCTTTAATTCCTGCTCAATTTTCCACACAGGATATATCAGGGTGGCCACGCATACATATGTTTATGATGCCGATGTCCTTCAGAAGCACAGCCTTGACGATGGAAACGAGTTGTATGTGAACAGATGTGTGTAAGAAGAAAACGTCTGAGGTGGGTGTGTGTGTGTGTGAGTCTATTCATATGCATTTTGGGTCTTCTTTGCGCTAGGTGTTTCCTTTTCTTATACCCACAGAGATACAGGCATTTATATTTTGGCACTGAGGGTGTGCGCTGTTGCCTGTTTATAAATGTGTATACTGCCTATGAGGTTATGCATGTTTAGCTCCTGCATTTCTGCAGAGGAAAGTGTCTGTAGGCCGAAATTAGAGTCCTGCAGCCCTTCCTCCTCGTCCAAATGCCCAGGACAGCTCCAGCATATCAAAGAGATGCTCCTCAGACACACACACACACACACACACTGCGCTACGGCCACCTGCAGGAAACTTTGAGGGGAAAATTAATGAGCCGCAATGGTTGTGGAACATGTTATTGCGGCACGACACACACGTCCGTCGATAAGCTTTACAGAAAGTGTGCGCACACTCTCTCCCACGTATGGACCTACGTGTGTTATGGGCTGCAGAGGGCTTGTAAAAGGCCAATAGTGCCTACAGTTGGAAGGCGTTCCAGAGCTGAGCTTTACGGCAGGTGAGAGGCTCATGAATGGCTCTCCTCAGGCCCACGCTGTGCCCATGCCAACATGAGTGTGTGCCAGCCTAGCAGCGGGCTTGAATGAGAGGGAATGTGTGATCGAAGAGACTTAAATATACACAACACTGTTTCATAAGCAGTGTGCATTGTATGTTATATACGTGTGCAGCGTTCCAGCCTACACCTCTCTTGAATACTCTTTATTTCAGGGTGTCATGAATCATAAGAACACGCATTCTTCCAGGCCGGCTCCTACAAATTCTTACAAACTTGTAATCATGAGACCATGCTGTGAACACAGCTCTCGTGTCAGTATGCTTAAGGAAAGGTATAGTTTCTTAACATAATACATCAGTCCTGTTAAATATGATACAGTACATAGAGACAGATGAAGGAATTTGGATTTCAGTAATTCAAATATGTGATGACATACAGTATTACACAAATTTAACTTATTAAAAAATGACGATTTTTTTTGTATTTTGAGAAAGGTATCCTCAAACTACACAAGCTGATGCAAATAGATGTCACATCATGCAAATAATAACACACAGCATTAGCAGTTTAACCACTGATCAGTTTCTAGATCATTTTAAGGTAAAGTATAGTTATATTGATGATGGGAGTCCCGAACAGAGAATCACTTTAAAATGGATGGCGGGGGCGGCGAGGTTAACACAGACCAATTACCTGTCTCCAGTCTCTCTACTGTGTCTTTATCAGGAGCTGATAACACAAAAACACACTTACATGCACATGCACACACACACACACACACACACCTCTCCATTATCACCTTTAACATTCACAGCCACACGTCATAGCAGCTGTGGCGTCCCGGTGACAATATCGGCCCGAGCTTTCAACAGCTCCGCTAGCAAATAATTAAAGCCCATTATTTACCTTCCGCAGGATGAGCAGCTATCTCGCACCTTTCTGCACCTTACCTCTCTCCCTCTCTCTCTCTCTCTCTCCTTTGCTTTCTCTCTCTGTCTTTTTTCTTCCCTCTTATTCCAGTCTGACCCTGTAGTGACATATTGATGTCAACACTAATAAATCATTCCAGTTTGTTCCTTCTGTGCCAACATGAGCTTTAATCTTCATTTTATGACTCTTTCAAAAAGCTCTGATAAAACTCAATTATTATTTTGTACTCCAAATACATTATTTAT
>JAOUQW010000019.1:6650512-6661498 GCA_028565825.1 Olivaichthys viedmensis | reverse complement strand
TCCCTCTCTCTCTCTCTCTCTCTCTCTCTCCCCCTCCCTCTCTCCCTCTCTCTCCCTCTCTCTCTCTCTCTCCCTCCCTCTCTCTCTCTCTCTCTCTCTCTCCCTCTCCCTCTCTCCCTCTCTCCCTCTCTCTCTCTCTCTCTCTCCCTCCCTCTCTCTCTCTCTGTGCGTGTGCGTGCATTTCTGTGTGTGAGCGCACGCGTTCCTAACTTTTAAAATGCCCTTATCATAGATAAATGATCTAATAAAGGGCTTTTAAAAAGTCGAAAGTCTCTCTCTCTCTTTCACACACACACACACACACACACACACACACACACGATATCGATATGCGATGTTAAAATTATTGATGACCCAGTGACACGATTACAAATGTTTAATTCAAACCAAAATAATTTGCGCTTGTTGGATCATGTGGATATCGTGCCTGAACCAAAACCTGCACAGAAAAAAGCTCACCTAGAATGTCTGAAAGCAGTCATCAGTCAATATAAAGAAGTGATCGGCTGCATATTTCCGCCCTCCCACTGATTATTGCAAAAAAACGATTGAGAAACGATATGTCGTGTCGCTCTGCTTAAAACATTATGCGACAGTATCAGAAGTGTCTCATGATTGTCATGAGTTCTCCTCATCTAAATTCGCCACACACTCCTGACAGGTAGGAGAAGAGGAAAGAAAACAAGTGAATGCCTCTCATTCTTTCTAAATGCAAGATGACTGAATCCTCTATCAAGCATTTCCAAATATGAAACCATTTCAGATACAACGCAGGAAACACGAAATCACTTTCCACAGCACAAAAATGTACACATGAAGTGTTCTCTTCTGGTTTTGGTGGCTCACATTAAAGTTTAGGTGGCCACTCTTTTTCCATCCAATTCCTTTGCGCCTGTTTGGCATTAAATAAAATGTTTATGACATGCATTGCTCTTGGAGTGAAAAGTATCACCAGTAGTAATATTAGTAGGCTATATTGTTATTATTATTATTATTATTATTATTATTATTATTATGTTGTTGTTGTTGTTGTATTATTAATTTACTTGGGTTATAAGGTCTTTGCTATTCGTGGTCAGGGCATGCATTGAAATCATTAGTCTCCATCACAGCAGATAAGGTCAGGTTCATATCGATGTCCACTGTTAAAAAAAGATCATCACGTGTAATGGCACTCTGCTATAGTGTCTTTTTATTACAGTGTTTATAGTAAGCAAAAAAATGAACTAAACAATAAGGCCAAAGCCGACTGAAGTCTGAGATGAAAGTGGAAAGTCTCTTAAATCAGTGCTATTCAATTCAAATGATGGTACGTTTGTATTTGTATTTGGGTTACAAAGTTTGGGAATATGAGAGAATAATATTTAAAAAAATATATATATGAAATTGAACACGCTCAGTGGGACACTAATGCATCTGTCACGATAACTAGCTAAGAATAAACATCTCGACACCGACCCAGATCCGGGAACGTGTGTGTGTGTGTGTGTGTGTGTGTGTGTGAGAGAGAGAGAGAGAGAGAGAGGGAGAGAGAGAGAGGTAATCCATCCCATCCTGTCGCTTGCATTGATTTAATTTACAAACACGGACAAACACACGAGCTTCCCCAGCTTAACAAAGCAGAGAGGAGCCGCGCAAGAGCGCGCTGTGCGTGTGCGTGTGCTGCTATCTCTCTTCCTCACGCGCTACACCACATTGCGCATCGCAAACATTAACCTGCGGGGACCAGGAGGGAGCTGGAGATCCCGGCATCTATTTCATAGAACATTTTCTAACTCCTCTTTTCTGCCGCCAAACATTGAGAATGGAGGCGCATGGAAGAATCTCATGTCAAACCCCTTCCTTACACGTTTGAACCAAAGAACCTTGGCCGTTTCGCGCGCGCATTTGCACGAGTGTATATGAACTCGAATCGAATCGCTGCAACATTTCCAGCTCTCACCTGAAGTTCGCTTTAATCACAAGAGCCCAGGTTCGAAAGGGCCAGGGGGGCGCACGGGCATGCCTTTGCGTCAGTCGGGCGGTATACGCTCATAAGCTCGCGAATCCCATTCGCTAAAAGAATAAGTGCCGTCTCTTTCTTGTTGCTTTCTAAACAGAGAACACTGCTATCTGACGCTTGAAGGGTCAGCGCGCGCACATCGGATAAGCAACACCACAGACAAACGTGAACTCCTGCAAACTCCGTGTTTTTATTCGGCCCAATGAACACGGCACGTCTAAAGTTCGCAGAGCTGCGAGGACGGATCCTTTTCACCTAGGTTCAATGTCGTTATTGGTTTTAAAAAAGAAAAGAAGAGAAAAGAAAAGCCTTTCTGCTCAATGTTTTAGGCTGATGCGCACTTTTGAAACGAGCAAAGCGCCTACAGCAGGAGGCTGCAAGGGAATTTATACATGTTTATAATAATATTTATATATAAATATAGGCTGTTTCAATCAGAAAGGCACGAGTGACACGTTTTCAGTTTCATAGAACGCGACGTTGTATAATGCTGCAGGTACGAAGCCAATAACCGACGCATGTCTGAATAACAACCTGCTGAGCCGCAAACTTTTCGCACAACCTCCGCGGTTCGGCTCGTGCGCGAAGGCGAAGTCTGGCTGGAAGCCACTCAAGTGGTTGATGCTGTGACTTGGATTGCGCATGCAAGGAACAACATCTAACTTGAACTGGAAGCTGCGCCTGAAGTCTCGCGCCGTGTGATGCTGAACTGCGTTGCTTGGGTTGTGCATGCAAAAGAATAAAAGAGGAAATCTAACTGGAAGCTGCGCCTGAAGTCTCTCGCCGTGTGATGCTGAACTGCGTTGCTTGGGTTGTGCATGCAAAAGAATGAAGTCTAACTGGAAGCTGCGCCTGAAGTTTGTGTTGTGCCGTGCGGAACTGTACTCGCCTGGCGTTCGTGCAGTCGTTGTAGAGCGCCTCGAAGTCCTTGCGGCTGATGAGCTTGCAGCGGTTCACTCCGGGCTGGATGGCGCCGAGGCCACGCAGCACGCGCACCTGTTCCACCGTGCACACCACGGGCGAGATGTCCAGGCGCTTGAGCTTCGTGTAGACGGTGTGCAGGCCGCCGACAAGGTGCTTCAGGAACAGGTCGAACACCTGTGGCAGGCAGATAAGCTCCTGCCCGTCCACAGTGAACGAGGCCACTTTGACCCCGTGCACGTCGACCATTTTGCACTCGTTATTACTGCTATTACTGGTGGTTCCGATGGGGCCGTTGCTGTTCCCTCCTCCTCCTCCTCCTCCTCCTCCTCCTCCTCCGCTGCTGAGGAAAGCGTTGATCACGCTGCCGGTAAGCCGCGGAGACTCGGCCGGGCTGGAGTAAAGCGCGTCGGGCCGGAATAAAGCGCTCGCGCCCGGCGTCGAGCTCGGAGAAAGCACCGGCGGAGTTGCCGACACTGCCATCTTCTTACTTTTAAGTTTTTCCCCCGCTACTATTCTCTCTCGCGCGTGCACGCAGCAGTTTGCTTCGCTTGCTCCCCTTTTTCCCCGCTTTGTTTCACGCGGTGGTTCTCATGCGGTTCTCAGGCAGAACTAGCACGCTCCTCGGGAACGGGACGGTTTCGAATGAAGAGCGCAGCGACTCGGCGGATGCATTAAGCCAAACCCACTGCCGACTGAAGTGACGCCTCTTTCCACCAATGAGCGGCGCCGCAGCGCACGCCTTCGCCTCCCTGGTGCTCTACCTTCAGAAACCTTTTGTTATTAGCGGCGCGTAGCGGAACAGAAGTTTCGGAACAGACTGGGAGCTACATTTGAGTGCAAAAGTGTGTATGCCCTTAGGACAAAATAATAAAGGCAAATGTAATGTAATACTGACAAGGCATTTGTTATGTGTGGTTTCATGTTCTCAATGTTCCTTCATTAGGCTATCACAAGTGACAACATTTTTTTCAAAAAGTATTGTGACGTCGGCGAAGAAGAGGCGTGACCAGGAAGCATTTTACAATCAGGAAAATGCTCTTCATTTGGCAAACACACTCTTACAGCACAACAAGTAGCTGGGTGGTAAGCCTGAGAACTGAACTAGCATGAGAAAGCCGGTGGGGGTTAACAAAACCCACCGGCTGATGGTAGATACAACTAATGTGCTGGTTCCACGCGGATCCCGGCCCGGACAACACAACACACATTTCCCACTTTTTGTACCGAACACCCATTCCGACAAACAAGGGATTCTTTTATACAAAAAACAGAGTATGCACACCGTGCAGGTGCACCGCCACTACACAGCTCCCCCTCCAAGGGTCAAGCTGTCCCATCGACCTTACACAGTCTTAGTCAAAACAAAGTCTCTATAGCATGGCGGCACCCAGTGTCGGTACCACAGACCTGCTCAGTCCAGGACAAAGTCCCAGTAGCGCGGCGACAGTGTCCCTTGTGCCACCGAGGGCCGATTGGCCCCACATGGTTCCCAGCACACACAGGTTCCCCTTGGCACAGAGTGTCATAAATCCGCTTCCTGCTACTGCGCAAGAGAAGCATCCTGTAGGTGTCTCGCATAATTCTCCAGTGTGCCAGCTCCAGAGTCTGCATCGCTCCTCCATGTCTCATGTTCTTCTCCCCCGGCCCCTGGAGTTTCCCCACCCTTCCCTGGTGCTGCGTGTTCAGCTCCTCCAGGGTCGGGGGGGTTTCCCCATGGAGGACCGGAGTGGGCTTGCCTGCTAAATTTTAATCAAATTGGCGTTTGTACCACAATAGACTGATTTAAATTGAAACTTTTTATTTATTAAAAATCTTCTTACCAGTTATTCATACATTATTTAAATAAGTGCAGCAGACAAATGTGACAGTAACAGATGCTTAATATTGTTTTTTAATTACTGTACAATTTAACTAATAACTAATTGTGTTTTAATAACTCTATGACTAAGCAACATAATAGCAGACACATTAGTGGTAGTGACCAGTGGTAGTGAATATTAGGTCTATTTATGGTCACGTGAACGCCTATGTCCCAGCGCAAGTTTGCTTCATCAGAGGAATATGGCAAACAGCTACAGTTAGTCAAGTTTAAGAAATGGTAAAGCATATTGTGTACAAAGTTAGAGAGTTAGCGGATACATTTGGATGATGTAGAATATTAGGCTATAATATCACATGACACACATGTAACCTAAAGATATCTGCTCAATGCAGAATGTAGCCTATTCTACAAAAATTAAAAACTTGTTTTTATCAACTCTGGTTACCAACTATCAAAATGTTGATAGTCAAAATGTAATTTTTATTGCATTTTTCTCTTTGGGGTCAAATTGTCCAAGAGCATAAATAGCTTTATTGTCCCTAAGAACTTACATTTCTATCTGAAAACATTTATTTTTCTGTGCGAGTTGTTTTGTTTTGTTTAGTTTATTATTATTTTAATTATTATTAAAATTTTAATTATTATTATTATTATTATTATTAGTGGTAGTAGTAGTATTTTATATAAACAGCTTTGGGGTCTGCACCCCTGCAACATTGTAATATCAGTTCCATTCAAATGCACCTCTGAATACCAAGGTAATAGAAAAAGGATATAAATGAAAGTGTATTTGGATTAGAGAACATTTTTGTGTAGGTAAAAATCATTCCTTGATTACCAAAACTCCATGAAATTTCTTTATCTGAGATAATGAAGGGCTCCTAGAACAGGCACATAGTGTAGAAGCCTGTAATGCTTCAACCTGGAGTTTTCGCTAAAGGCTTACATTCATTTATCTTCCACAGTTTATAATAGTGTCTATGAATACTTAGAGGCAACTTCAGAATTATTAGCACCCTTCGTGAAATTTAGCAGGGAAGTAAGAGCCCCTGAAACAATAAAAAAAATAATAATCAAAAATCAAATAGAAGCTTATAATTCCAAGGATTTATAGTCATATGTCACATGCATGTGATGTGATAAAATGTCTGTATGCATCGTATGTTGCATGTTGTTGCACATATGTTGAATGTTACTGAACTGATTTGTCAGGTCATCTTCCTGTGTACCCTGTACATTTGAATGTGTATACATATTTCAATAAATAAAATCACATGGATTTCAGTGCACAAAACAGATATTTGTCAGATGTATTCCTACATAATGTGTTCATACATAATGTTTGTGGCCTACGCCTTCAGTGCACATCTATAGTGCACTTAGTCAAGCAAATGAGCACCTCCCAAATTAAAATCATGGGATAAAAAAAAGATGTCATAAAATTAATATAGGAATCATGCTTAACCTTTGAGCTCCAGCAACTTCTTGCGGAAGATTAATATTGTAATGAGTACCTAAATGCCATGCAAATTCCTGCCAAGAACCTGCTGAAATTAAAAAGCTAGTTGGCAATCTGGAAAGTTAGACACATTTTTTACCTGGGTTTTCAATTGCACCTTGCCCCCTCTTCATCTCATATTTAATCTTAATGGCTGGCTGATTAGCATTCTCATGGGAAACATATGCATCGACTCCACCCATCCCTCCAGCACCTCCCTTAAGTTTCCTTATGCATATACAGTGTTCCCCTATGCATATGCAGGTTGTTTTTTTTATGCGTATGCTAATAGGCATGTTCCTTTCTCACTGTAAAATGTGTCCTCCAGTCTGGTGCCAATTATTCCTCTTGTTAAATTAATTTAAATTTAAATGTATTAGCATTATTCATATACTGTACACTGTACTTATGTGTACAGAACAACAAAATGCTTTTGTGCATATCCCAACTTTGTTAGGTCAGACATTGTACGGTGCCTCTGAAGCAGTTAAGGGTTTTGCTCAAGGGATCTACAGTGGTTCTTTGACAGTTCTGGGTTTTAAACTTACAACCTTCTAGTCACGAAAGCAGAACCTTATTATAAAAGTGTAAAATGTGTGGTCTTTGTTTGGTCCAGTCCATTGATTGCACATTCTAAATGGATGATTTTTTTTAGTGTTTCTTTTCTAGAATGGCATTGCAAAATATCTCTAGAATTTATCACACATTGCTGCTATTTATTATTATGTCAAATTGCTGACAGTGTCCAAAAGGCTGTCAATTATGTTTGAAATGGCTGAACACTAATTTGGGTTCTTTAAGGAGGGCACAAGGGGTGTTTTTAAACCAAACTGTTGCATTGACATAAAACATAAAACAATAAAACAATTTTAAAAGATGGAAACATCTTTTAAATCTTTCACAATTCAATTTTTGGATAGGACTGGGCTTTTTTTTGTTTTTGTTAGGTGCTATTGTAACTCTGGGACAATAAGTGTCCAAAGTTTTCCAAACACAATTCAATCATTCTCTGACTAACGAATGTGAGAATGTTGATGCTTCATCCATAACTGCCTCAGTATCGAACATGTGCTTTTATCACATGAGTAGCGCTGATTGACAACTGCATTTCTCTTTTCTGTTTTCCTTACTAACATAAGAGTGAGAGGCGAAAGGGTGAAACGGAAGGTAATAACTTTTCCACTAAGTACATGCTGCTGCGGGTTTGGGAATCAGCGAAGAGGCAAAGAAAATGAAAAAGAAGAATGGGAGAGTGAGAAAAGATGGCAAAGTGAAAATAAAAGACAAAGTGAGTGTGGATGTTGCTAAGTTAATGCCTGGCTGTATTTTAGTATTATTAGTTCTTCCTGTTGATGTTACTGTACTGTAAAATATTACAGCAGGGCCAAGCTCAACTCGCCATCTCCTCATGAGGTAATGAAATGTTTCTTCAATAATGTGTGCTAATGTGTACACAAATCAATAACAATAATAAATTGCCACTGATTGTAATTGATTTTTTCCATAATTTTACTGTCACTCTTGATAAATATTCATGCCCATTACAGCGTTTTAAATTCATTACACTTTTCATGTCATTTTCACTCTGCAAAATGCTACACACATCAGCGGTCAAGCAATCCATTTGGGCTGTAACACATGCCAAAAATGCTGCGGGACTCTTAATTTATGGTAAAATATTGCCCTTTAATGCTACTTAAGAATGGACAAGCTTGTTTCTAGAGTATGTTCTGTGTACTTAATTCCTCTGAGAAAGCTGCTGCAAATGATTTAATAACATTCTCTTTGTGTTGGCTGCCAAATCAGTGGTGACTTGGACTTCAGAATAAGAACTGCAGTGACTGTTGGTGAAGCACTTTCCATCAAATCAGTTGAGAAAACCAAACCAATATCATGCAAAATGCATAGGAAGTGTAACCAGCCGGAACAATTTTGATGGCTTTCAAACAAGTGAAGTCGTTTAAAAAACCCAGACCGATAACCCCGCCACTTACTTTAACCAGTCGTAACTTTTTATACAAGTTGCCTCATGCAAATTCTTGTGAGACCATGTTAGTAAAAAAAAACCAAAAAAACATTTAACTGGTTATAATATCTTGGTTTCGCCCACTTCACTGACTACACATATTCAAAGAAAGAATTTTTAGTGCTTTTTTTTGCTAAATATCTTTAGTATACATTTCTTCAGCACAAAGTTATTCTGTTATTTACTATCTTACAAAATCGCTGACCGTGTCTTTCCCTTGTGCTGTGGTCAGCTTCTACTAAGATCATGATAGAGACTTATGATAATAGCGGGTGTTACATAGAAGATGGCTGTTTTCTCATGCTTTGCTGTGTTACAAATAGCCTAGCTGTCTCTCAAGGTGACCCGATTCGTCTGATAGAACCGAATACGTCCTAATCATAAGAGTCTATGAAATAAAATGTCAGCCAGTGTTATTGATAATAACATCAAGCCATCCAAGCAATCCTGTGCGACTCGGGTTGACTGAGGGCTCTGTAAATGTGTTTATCACTGTTGATATAAATTTACTGACCCCCGGCTCTGCAAGTGGTCGGCATGTTTAAGCGCGGTTATGCTTTGATAACTAATCTCAGATTTAATTTACGTTTATGGTGAGATTTATAACGTTGTAATGTCCTCATGGATGTTTCATTTGGAGTGTTTATGGGGCCCCTGACAGATGGTGTCATTCTGCATTGCTCTGCTACTACTCACCTCCTCCTGCCAAAGATGGCCATCGTCAAAAAAAGGAGTTGATTGAGAAACAAAATGAGCTGTGAAGTCTCCTTGAATTCCACTTCAAAGTTTCAGTTAAGCGCAGGAAAACAACCTGACTGGAGTGTTCGATGATTGAAAGTGAGTCCTATCTTTGAACAAATCGTAAAACATTTGTTTGTTTGTTGCTGTGCTTTGCAAATAAGTCACATATTAGAATATTTAAATGCCTTCTAATGAAGCCTGGACAGGTTTATCAGATTACGATATGGTATACAAGCTTTCTTAACTTCCCCATGGTACTTGGTGAATTGGCCTTTGGGACTTCTGTACCAAAAACTATTAGCAGGCAACAAAACACTTCACTGGAAATCTTCTCCGAACGCAGAAACCATGAGTGCCGTATTGCTATCATTTCTTAGAAGCAGAGATCAAAGCCAAACAAACTGACAGAAGACTGCAGCTAAAGCAGGTATGAGAACTTGGAAGATAAAGGATTCTTGCAGAAAGCATCACAGTGTTTGTTGCCTTGAAGCTGCTTTCAAATCCAGCCAGGGAGAACCGCTTCTGAACGCACACAGCGATGGCAAGCGATGAAGACTTCTCGCAAAACCATTTCAGTGTGCGTTGGAGCCCAATCCGCTAGAGAACAAGCCAGTGACATGAAACACCCCTCCATCACGAATGCTAAGGCAAACTCTCTTGTTAAAAGCATCCCTGGTGCGTTAGATATGAGGGAATTAGACAGTGAGCAAGAAACGAGGGAGGGGGGCTGCTCTCATTGGAAGCCATCTGTCTTGTTTGCCTGTGTTGTTTTAAGCATTGGACGACATGGGCTTTAAAAAGACAGACTAAAGGAGATCAAATGTCGCCAGTCTGCATTTTGGCTCAAGAAAGGCACGCGGATGACAGAGACTGGGATGTCAGAAAGATGACAAAAAGGAGAAGGTTACTGTGCTGCTTCTTTCTATTTAGGCCATACAGACTTCTCTCTTTGTTTGGCAAGGAACTAAACCAAGAAAAAACTTTCCGCGCTCCACAATATGGTAAAAAGGATACCCTCCATAATGTTCACTTAAGCAAGACAATTTTTTTTAAAACTTGGAATAAGCTTTGAAGCAAGCAGCATAACCATATGGAAGACACAGATAGGGATCTCACGAGAATTGCCGCTCTGAAATGTAGGCCTATTCTCCAGCGCATCTGGGGTATTTCTTATGATAAGGAAAACTTTCAAAGTATATGAAATATTGGCTAAATAAGCATATAAAGTCTCTAATGATAGGCTTGTGGCATGTGGGTCTCTACCCAAACACTTTGGAAATGTCATACCTCCAAAATCCATGATCGCTAGAAGAAGGTTGGATGGATCAATGTTTAAAAAAAAAAATGCTATCAGTTAGGAACAGGGGATGCAACTCTAACCATCATGGCTTATAATATAGTTTTGACAAAAGTAGCAATAGATCCCCTTACTTGGCTCTTGTTATTACCAGCTTAAGAATACCATATCTAACATAGTTTCTGGGGTATTGGTAAAAATATCCATTTGAACTGGCCAACTTAATTGTAATCCAGTATGGTACTCAGACAACTATTTTAAATTTAAATACTACTGACAGATGAACACATCATCAGTGTTGTTTTTCTTAGTCCTAGTTTGAAAATGTTTAAGGTCATGTCACACTAGATTACACTAGATTTTTTATTGTCAACACACTGTTTACTTAAAGTGATAGTTTGGCCAAAAAATGAAATGTACATATTATTTCTCATCTACCCCAAATGTAGTCGATTAGTCAAGACATGTTTGGTGTTTCTTTCTTTAGTTTTGCACTGGCGCTATGAGGCAAATGTAGCTAATATGTAAGGAAAGGTTGTAGCTACCAGTTTGGCGTCATGCAAACCGCATGTTTAAATCATGGACAGCTAATGTGTCTTTGTCACGATCAGAAGGAATACCACAGACAGGATCCACGTGCAACGTTTTATTTATCAAGGGTTTAGCAGAAGACAGG
>JAOUQW010000019.1:6638158-6650412 GCA_028565825.1 Olivaichthys viedmensis | reverse complement strand
GTTTATTGCATTTGACTGAAAATGATTTGGGTGAAAATTATTAACCTTTATGTGAAACCTGAGTATAAAAAAGTGATTTTGTCTTAACTCACTTGCATGTTGTTTGCCTTCTCTGCTCGTCTCTGACGTAGCCGTCTTCCACCACAAAATGGCTGCAGCTGATTCGTTGCCCATGAGTGTCAATCACAGCTTTACACCTACAAAGACAAACAGGGAACAACTGGTGAGTGATGGAGAAAATGTTCCTGGTTGAGATGTGCAAGTCGAAGTTTGAGATCCTTTTTTCACCAATGAAAGTCTGAATTTATAAAAGTCTGGTCTTGAACTCTCTACTAGGAACACCAAGGTATGAAGGTTTCAGCAAAACCATGTTCACTAAGTAAATACACATTATAAGCATGCTATTTTATAAGTAAAAGAAGGGCTACAATGCGACAATGGTTGTAAAAATAAATCTGTGGTGGTATTAAGTTTTGTTAATACAAGTGTATTAGCAAAGATCCAGGACAAGTGTGTGACCTTCCCGCTGTTCTGACAGAAAGAAAGAGAGGAAGAAGAGCGAACAAAGGGGAATCTGTCGGCATGTTATGTCAAGAGTTATAAATGTGCTTTATAGGGCTCATTATCCAAACTAATGGGCTAGGGGTGACATCCTTGAAATGGACTTTCACAAAACAATAAAGGGCTAGGCGAGCGACTCACTCTCCTGACAAAAAGTGTGTGTGGCCATCATAACAATCCTCCCTTCACACAGGACTGAATGCAGCACAGACCTGTTTAGGTAAATGAAGATTTATTTACAGAGGGGAACTGACAAAGAAAGATGAAGGCTTCCAATCAATTGCCAGGCGATACAGGATACAGCCTACAAGTCTGACACACCTGAAGGAGAGCCCCGGCAAGGCACACACAATGTGTGAATGCTCACACATACATTCTATTTGGGCTCATTCTTCATTCAAGAAAATACTATCAATAGTCTATTTTCTACTGTGGGGTTATCATGGCCACATTGCATTGCGCATGGGTTGTTTAACTGCACTGAGGAAATCAGGCTGGGTTTGTAAACATTCCATGGCAAACGGTGTTAAGTTGGAAACGCCATTGGAACTGTTACTCTCTGTGCTGTTCAGCCTTACAGAGGAAAAGAGGCCAATTACTGCTGTAACTGATCCCCTTTAACATCTGACAAACTCAAAGAGCGTTTAATTAGAGTCGTCGGTTAATGCTTGCTGCAAGAACTCCACTGTGAGATCACCTTCCTTTTTTAGCTCAAAATCTGGAAACGCATTAAAACTGTATCTTGTAGACCGACCTCAATCACATGACAAAACTTATGTTTAGAAGTTTCTTCTGTCAACATTCATAATGTGTTGATAGAGTTTCATTTGGCCTCAAGGCCAATTCCCCCTTTCTAAATCATCATGAAGTTCATAAAGACCCCTCATGAAGAACTGGGGCCTCGAAACCAATCGGAGTGTTAACCTTGCTGTCAGTGATGCATGCTTCCAAACCTTTTATTTATTTTTTATACACATCAAATGATTTTTACCCACTTTCCCACAAATGTGATGTAGATCTTAGTAGCAATATGGTAGATGATGTCATGATGGATGGTACAACTAGGAGCTTATTTTTTGTTGCCAAACAAACACATAAAATGGTGGGCCTTCATTTTAAAGGCAGAATCAGTTCAAGTGCGTGTTAATTGTGTGTGTGAGAAAACACATAGTAAGGAATAGGTTTGCTTAATAAGTAATCCTTAATTTTGAGTTAAGGTTTAAGGTGACTGGGTTATCATCAAACAAAAAACTATGAGGTAACAAGTTGGGCTGTCGTCGGACTTGCTTCCACGCCAATGTGGCAGTTGGGCTCCGAGGTCCCATAATCCTCTGCTGCATTATTAATCTAGGTCTACCCTTTTCAGCTTTATGCCTGTAATAAGAGAAGACGTAAGGTGGTAATTTATGATGCTGGGGAAATTAAAATCATTGTTCAGCCTGCCAGACACCTTGCCAACTCTTCCCTTTTTTTTTTCTTTCTTCTACCTCTTCACCTTCATGGAACTTATTTCCTGCCAATGATGTATGGCACAAGCAGGGTTGAGTTGACACCCGGGCGCCTCTGGCGGAGGGCAGTGATTCTCCACAGTGTGCCCTCCGTTGGTGCCTTATGGACTGGATTAGAAGGCCTCACTGACAGTTTGGTTTGGAATGAGTCCAGCATTCAGCCCAAGCCCTCACAACACTTATAGAGGCACCGACCAGGGGACTGATGGACCTTGATCCACACCCAGAACTTCAGGGCAAATGGGCCTGAAAACTTGGAAAGGCCTGAGTTATAGAATATTTCTTCTACTTTCTGACATTGATGAGGGGCATCAGTGGTGGAAAAGCTGAATAACTCCATCTATTCATCATGGTCTTCTTGCTTGGTTTTTCATATGCCGCATTAACTTCTGAGGACCACTTACCTGCAACACTGCTCAAGTACATCTGGCAGTAGAGGCACAGAGTGCAAACAAAATACCTCTTCCAGGGTCAGATCATATAAATCAAGATGGATCTATGTCAAATGAAATGAGAGGTAGGCAGTCACTTATGAGCTTGAGAGCCCTTTATGCTTTCTAGTAAAGGGTCATTTGGGCCATCTCAGAGAGGATTCAAAGTCGGCTGACAAATTCAAAGTTGGATATCTTGGAGTAGCGGGTCCTCTGTTGTCTTTCCCATGCCACAGCCATGGTGTTCTTTTAGACTGTAGGTAAAAGACTCTAGCTGGGTAACGCTACAACTTGCACCCATCCTTCTCTGAGAACCAAATCCACAAGCACCCAATCTCACCCACCACCAAGATAAAAGAAATTTAGTATATTGCCAAAAGGGTGGCCAGGGAACAAGTGGGAATGAAAGAGGGAGGAAAAACACCCTGATCTAACCTAGTTTATGACAACAATCTGCCTTTGAAACTCATTAAAGGCCTTTCTGGTGAGGCCTGACGCACATTATCAGCACAGATTAATCAAGGGAGACTGGATATGAACTCTCATTTTTTAAGAGGCAGCAACAGAGGGCTTTTTTGTCTTCAGATGAAAATCAATTAGTGGAGGTAAGGCCACAAGGAAAAAGCTGCATCACTCATTGCCGGCCCAAGTGGCAGGGCTCGTGATTTGTCTTCCGAACTCGGCCGCTTCAGGGGGGCTGCGCACTGCTGTCTCCCTGAAAATTAATTCCATATCTATAATTCCGACCCCCCCCCCCCCTTCCTTCCACTCACTCTTGTACTTTTTCTTTGCTTTCTTTTGGAGGGCCCTGTTTACAAAAGGGGTCGAGTTGAGGTCCAGTGCAGATCGGACAAGACAGGACGAAGGTCGAATCTGCTGTCTCCTAGTTTTTCATCATTTTTGGTGCATGTTTTCGTGTTCTTTTATTTTGGTATTTGTGTCAGAGCACACTCAATGTAGGCGGTGGATCGATGGCGAAGTACTTACTTGCCAGACTCTTTGTCCACGACCAGGCACTGCACAGAATGGCGCAGGCAATAAATCCCCCCAAAGACAGCACACATTCTGGAAAAAAGACACACACACACACACACACACACACACTTTTTCAGACACATACTGATTTCACTGTGAACGGATCAGGCAAACACCCATAATTGCATTGGATAACGTGACATTAAAAGGTAACAAAGGATCTGATCACACCTTGTCTACACCAAAAGAACAAACTACAATTCACTTGACAGGGCAAAAATGTCACCAAGAACAAAAGGCACAGCTTTCTTACGTTGTGGTAAAGGGGTTAGGGCAGTTTAATAAGGAGCAGAATAAAAATCCCCATCCTACCAACCATCTTGCATGGGGCAAACATTATAGTCAGCATTCTGCTATGTCCGGTTCAGAATGTGTAAAAAGAACTCTATGGTCTAATGGCCCGGGGTTCTGGTATACACAGAGGTTGTGTTTCAGAGCGCAATAGAGACCATATCTAAAGAGAAAGATGACTTTCCCATGAAAGAAAAAAAAAAACCTTCCTAAAATGTCTCAGGCAGGGCATTTAAAAGCACAAGGGGAAAAACAGTACACCTGCCAACAATCATCTGGGCCTCTCTCATGTCCTCCACAGAAACCCATAGAAGCAGAGGGTGGGAAGCCCTTTGATGTCATTAAACCTAACTGACAGACGTTTAGACTGATATTACTCTAATTAACTGTCCGCTGTCAGCCACGATGATGCTGCCAGGGCTGACCGCATGGAAGCCGCCAGCTTTCCCCCCTCCCAGTGTCCCGGCACTCGCCCTGCAACATCACTCGCCATCATAAGGCTAAATTAACAGTTGTGAAAATCCGGTACCCTCGCACAAACCCCCGTTCTTTATAGCCTCTAAATGGCATTTCAGTTCCTATCAAGGTGGGAATCAGGGGACGTGATTTTTTAATACGTGAGCAAAACAATGGGGGCCATTAATAGCTAGACACGTTGACAGCACACTCGCAGATGATTTATGAGTTTGTGTATAATTTGATTATGCTATTAATTCCACTGATTACAGCTGCAGCAAGTGTGAAGAAGGTCACATCCAAAATAAATCTTTGACAACTCCCCCCTTCTCTTCATCTAACCCCTCCCCTCCCCGTAAAACCCCACTAAACAACTGCCTCCAACTAGTTATTTCTGTAATTAAAAGGTAATGTAACAAGAAGCACAAATAAGCTGCAGGCTCTTCAGCGACATCACACTCAAGCACAAAATAAATTGAACAGGGCTCTGTTAGGATGGTGGTGGCTTTTTTTAATCCTTGGAAATGTGATGGGATGATATTAGAAACAGATAATGGCTTGGTATACCCATGGGCTATAAACCAATACAAACATTAGTTTGTGAAGCTAAGTTCCATCAGAACAGTAAATTACAGTCAACCCCAGAATTATTGGAACCCTTCAAAAAAAAAAAAAAAAAGAGCAAAAAGCGAATATACAAAATGAATAACACATGCAATGAGTGATACTTTGAGCTTAAAATAAAATTATACTGTCCCTATATGTTTAATAAGTAAAAAATTATCAGCACAATTACAATTAATATTTGGTGAAGCCTCACCTGGAGAGAACAGCAGCAATGAGCCTCTTTCTGTAAAGTGTTTTAAAGTTGGAGACACTTGTAGAGGATCTTGGATCAGTCCTTCATGAAGAACATTTCAAGCTCATATATATGCTTAGGTTTGTGCATGTGCACACTGTCCTCTTTAATTCAGACCACAGGTTTCCAAACCATTGGATTTTGTGCAACTTTTTTCTGTGTTGCTGTAGATGTATTCTTGGGGTCATTATCTTGTTGAAAGATCCATCTATGGCCAAGTACAGTTCAAATTGTAGGGCCGTTGATGCTTGGTGATGCTTTCAAACAGCTTGGCGTGTAATAGTTGATTTTAAAACTAGTGACAACCCCAAGAATCAACTAAATTGTGCAATTCTGAAACTGTGATCTTGTGGGTTCTTTTTGGCTTCACTCACCATCCTCCTCACTGTGTGGGGATTGGTCAAACCATTCTTCCTGTGAAAGCATTTTGCTGTCCTGTGAAAGCATTTTGCTGTCCTGAACTTCCAGCCAAGGATGACTTTGCATATAAACTTATAAACTGACAACTTGGCGAGGTACTTGGGATCTCGTAAAAGCTTTATTGCAAAATTAGCTGATGACAAAGACGGCATGACCTGAGCTCCCAAGTGGGCCAAGGAAAGGCCCTACTGTCACGAGATCGCAAGTTGGAATGCCGACTGTGCCAGATCAGTTTCAGCCACTTTGGGAGGGGCAAGATAGACCACCATTGAAGCAGTGCTCTGACCCAAACAGTTACTTATTACTTGATGGCTCCAATGTCTCCAATTCCAAGGATCATATCTTTCAAAGAGCATCAATATGTGACTTTTTAAAAGATATTTAGCAAAGGTAAGAAAGGCCTTCACAATTAAACAAAAAACATGGCACATTTGAACATATCCTTCCCTTTCAGGCCAAAACAAAATTAGGCAGACCTAGTTTGTCATGCTGCCTGTAGGGAACATTGTCTGTTCTTCATTACTAGACCTAGGGCCGTTTTGTGTACCTCAACAATAAATTCTCTTTCCATCCAGAAGACACTAAACAAACAGAATTACCACTCACCTGTCAGGTTTGCTGCTCACAAAACAAGCCTGTAATGTGGGGCTGCTGTGCACCAGAGTGGGGGGCTAATGGTTGGCCAATAATTAATAGAAAACAAAGTGCTAGGCTGCCCGGTGAGCTGCTCTCACCGAAATATAAATCCCATTCTGGACAGAATAAATTAGATATTTATTTATTTATAAGACAAGGCAAGAGTGAGGAGAACGGGGAAAAACAACAAATGACAACAACAAACGGAGGAAATACAATCTATGAGTGAATGCTGGAAAGACAATCACTGCCTTTAATTAACACACTTCCCCTTCCTCTCAATCTGGAAAAGAAGGCAGGAGTGCCAGAGGTTATTTAGAAATAAAATAAAAAAGTCACTGCTGTCAAAACTTGAAGGATAATGCACACAAGGACGACAAAGCATTTCATCACTTTATTAGCAGTGGCTGCTCGCTGATCTGTGAATAACCCGAGAGAGAGAGCATTATTGAGTTCATGCCGTCGTCCATCCATCCATCATGTGCGAGCAGGTATCAGTGTGATGGATGACCCCGCCTCCTCTTCTGTGCCCTGCCAGTATAGCCAGATTGGGCCGTTTTTCTGCCCAAACTTGGTTGGTTTTGGTCGAATTGTACTGGGAAAAAATATGCTTGGGCATGTGGACTAAATTTGGGCTTATTTGCAATTATTTGGGTGGATTTGCTTTTTTATTTGTAATGCCTTTGGGTTGATTTTGAACAATCACTGGGCTAAAAAAACCACCAAGTCAATCTGGAAACAGTGGTCTCTGCATTTTCATCACTTTAGCATAATAAAACTGGTCCCTGTATTTTCATCATTTTCCTTTTTTTCTTACCAAATGTCCTTTGTTTTAACTCTATCATTTCATTTCTAACTGCTCTGGTTCCTCTATTAGGCTCACTGGAATAGTTATGTAGTTCATTGTAGGTTAGACAGAAGGTTACGCTTGAGTACCAAGTAATTTTTTCATTGCCTTTATCTGTTTAGTGAGTCCTAAATCTAGGGCTAACATACTAAGCTTACACATGTGTTAAAAATCATACACTCGACCAAGTTACTATATTAGAACAGACGTCATCATTTAATTGTGACTGCTAAACACCTAGCTAACACTTAGCTAGCTAACACTCTTTGTCAAAGAGGTTTATCTGGGTGATGGAATCTGCTGACAGATATGGCCAGAGCCATCGCTACCAACCAAATGTCACAATATTCAATTCCAATTCCACAATTCTTGTGGGCATCTCAAGGGGTCTCATACTGCGACTACTCTCAGAGATCTACTGCAGATACTTCTTTGCCTTCTCCAAAATCTGAGATGCATCTCACAGTACACTGCTTTTCATAAGTCAGAAATACTGTAATGTGAGATCAAGTCAGATTAAAAGGACTACACAATAAAAACCCTAAACTAGAGAATATGGGATTTCTAATGTACTGCACTAGAGCGGTGATTTCTGGATAAATATTGCATGAATCTGCCTGCCTTTGAGGAGGTGTTATCTTATTGCTAGCCTTGAGCCAGAGTCCTTCTCACTGTCAGAAATGTATCCTCTCTGCTAAAGTGTCTTGAACTACCAGTTTCACAGCACCACTCCCCACGGACCCAAAGTGCTAAAAGCAGCCACTCACTGTACTGCAAAGACCTGGATCTTTATTTCTCCGTAGTAATCTGTGTGTGTGTGTGTGTGTGTGTGTTCTAAATTTATAAATTAAGTCAAAGTTGGAAAGATTTCATACATGCTTTGTATTTTTCTCATTTTTAAAGGCACTTGTACTCAAAGATCTGTCCGCTTACAGAGTTTAATTGCAACCCAAATCTAACAAACACCCCCAATCAGCAAAGATTTTTAGAGCATTTGAATATTACTTTTTAATTTAGGGTCAGAACGAAGCTCTAAAGAGCTCAAATCAACCCGAAAAGCAGATTTCTATGTTTCGAACACAGTAAATACACTCAATACACACAATCTGTGTGACAACTTTAACTTACAGTTCAGTTTTCCTTAAAAGTCACAGAAGCTCCCTCACCTGCAAAAGCACTGTGGGATTTCGCCCAGGCCATAAAGTGGGAACAGGAAAGGTGTGTTGCCGTAGCGACCCAGGCAGCGCAGGAAGTGTTGCGTGGCCTTCAGGCCCTCGTTGGTTGGAGCATCTGGGCTCACCATGGCGATGGAGTGCAAAATGAAATGCTGCAGGTTCTCTGTCAGGTTCTTATACTTTAGAAACTCAGAAAATGGTTTCTCTGTGAAATCTGAAGAAACAGATTAGAATTGGTGTGTCACACTTAACTTTTAGCACCCACCACTTGAGACTTGTATTCAGGTATTGTGAACACTAGAAGTAAGATTCCAGGATTATTAAAAGTGACCTTCATTAATTCTCATTAATATGAGAGAAATCTAACCTTTAATTGAAGTATATTTTTTCTAAGAAAATAAAAAAACCTTATCCAAAAATATATTCAACAAAACCACATGTCACAATTATTGGCACCCCTACATGTAGTATTTTGTGCAATCTCCCTTTGCCAACATAACAGCACCGAGTCTTCTCCTGTAATGCTTGATGAGATTGGGGAATCTGAGACCACCCCTCAATACAGAATCTCTCCAGGTCCTCCAGGGTCCTCGGTCCTCTCTTGTGGACTCCTCTTCAGCTCACCCCACAGGTTTTCAATGGGATTCAGGTCAGAGGACTGAGATGGCCATGTCAAAAGCTTGATTCTGTGGTCATTGAACCATTTTTGTGATCCAACCACGACCCAGTTGTAGCTTCTTGGCAGAGGCAGCCAAATTTTCATTTAAAATTTCCTGGTACATCATGGAGTCCATTATACCATGTATTCTAACAAGGTTCCCAGGACTTTGAAGAAAAACAGCGGCACAACATCCTAGATCCCCCACCATACATAACAGTGGGGATTAGGTTCTTTTCTGTTTCAACTTTGGAGTTTTGCCAAAATGCTCTATTTTTGTCTCATCTGACTATAGAACCCGGTTCCAGTCAAAGTTCCAGTAGCGTCTAGCGAACTCCAGGCGCTTACATTTGTGGTTAGATGAAAGAAAAGGCTTTCTTTGTCTAACTGTAGATTTGGAGACTTGGTGACCCCAAAATGCTACCATCTTCTGCAAATCTTTAACCGTGATCCTTGGATAAATTGTTGCCTCTCTTCTTCACTGTGCGTGGGGGTGAAATACACTTGTGTCCTTTTCCAGGCTGGTTCATTACAGCTCCGGTTGTTTTAAGCTTCTTAATTATTGCCCTAACAGTGGGGGTGGGCATTTTCTTATGTTTTGGATTGTTGTCATTGCCGGGTAGACACGCATTTCATTTTTAAGTTCTTGAGATACTATTTTTTGTAGATAAATTGTAAAAGAGGTAAAAGAGGTACACCCCCCCAAAAAAAACAACAACAATGGGGGATGAAAACCTTTGCAACCAACTGTACACAGATAGATACATTTAGATAGACAGTGAGAGGAAGAGGCAGGGATGAGACATGGATGAGCAGAGAGAAAGAAAAGGCAGTCATACCTTGAAATTCCTCTGGGTGCTGCTCAAAGTCCAGGCAGAAAGTAAGGAACTTCATCAGCATGCGCTTCTCCACAACGGTCAGCTGCTTACTGCCAAACACATCTGCACGTGAACACGGGACCTGAATGGGTGAAAGAGAGTGAGACAGAGGGAAAGGGATGGAAAAGGAAAGTGAAGGAAAAGAGACGACAAGACGGAGGATGACAATATTGACAGAGAAAAAAAAACAAACATTCAAAGCAGAGAGAGAAAGTGGGTCAGTAGAAAGAGAGTTATAGACAGACAGAGAGAGAGAAAGAAAAAAAATTGAGAGTCAGCAAAAATCACTAGAACAGATTGCTCGTATTAAAATGTTGCTAAAATTTCTTTACTGAAATGTAAAAAAAAAACAACCTTGTGTACTAATGCGTTTTTTGGTCAGATTAGTAAACAGGAAAAAAGTAATTATATTTATAACCATTTTTCCTGAGTCACATTTCATTTTATTATGCTAAAATTCAGCTGGTTATGTGAGGGTCAGGAATTCATGGCTATTCATGCTAAATATAAATTAAAGCCTGCCTGTAATTCCAGCACACAACCTAAAATAGATTTATAAAAGTAAGCAAATTAAAGGTGGCTAATATGAAACAACAGCTTCAAGGACCTCTTCATCTAATGTAAACTTGAACAACGTGCAAAAATGAAAAATGCAAAAAACAGTTTTCTTTAGTGGGCAAAAGCCTAGATGATACACAAACTCATGTCACTCAACAGTGTGTTTCACAAATCACCTGCAAACTGATGGTACCCTGAAAACAATGAGGGAACACACATTTAAGGAATGTGTGTGCACGGATTTCAGCTTACCTGCTCCACTTTGCCATTCCGACAGGTGAGGATGCAACTAATGTTCTTAAACTCGGCATAGCGGCTGACGTTGGACTTGATAAGAAGGTCAACCAATAAGCCGCGGGAATACAGCAGCTGTGAGGTAAGAGTATCATATTCTAGTCTCAAAAGACATACAATCATCAAATGTGTGTTTTATTTAAACACCGGTCCTATTCTTGCTATGACTAACTAACTAATCAGACTACAGGCATCTTAACACGAGAGCGTGCCTATGCTTATATCAATAGTATACACGCAGCTGCTCTACCCCTGAACAGACACAGCACAGCTGCACATAACAGTGAAGTACTGTCAAATTTACATAATTTCCATAAAATAATTGTGTATTAAGTTTTTAAGTCTTTAAGAGGGCCGTAAAAGTCCTGGCACACGGGCTCAGTGTTTGTCATCAAAGATTATCTAGTTGATTTACTGAGGTAGACAGCAATTTAACTATTTAAGATGGCCACCAATGTAGGTGTAATAACCTGTATGAATAAAAAAATAAAGACTGAAATATATCAAACCTGAGGTGAGATACGCACTAGAAGTAACTGATAGGAGCACATTACTAATATGGGAAAAACAATTCTAGTATTCATATGGTTTCACAGGTTTTCATTTTCTTTACTTTATGTAAGTAGAAGGTCAGGAAAAAGGATAAATAGGCATGATGTAATGTGTCAAATGCTAAAATTATATACCTGATCACATTTTGTATTGAATTATAAACAGCAATCAAATATGCAATTATTATATTAATTGAAGTGAATTTAAGATGGCAACTTGAATTAAAATGATACTTAAACGTATTAAACTAAATTGTGTATATTCGGTGCCCTCCAGAATTATTGCCACCTTTTAAAAAAATAAGCAAAAATGATTGTATTAAATAAAAATTACACACAATAATAATTTTACACTCAAAAAATAGACTACTTATAAAAAACTGACTTACCATTGCTCGAACAGATATCATTCTGATAGTAATAGTATTTTCTCTCAAAACCATAGGTGGCACAATTATTGACACCCCTAAGGAATATTTAAAAATAAATGCAAACAAATTGGCATTCTCTAAAAAATTCTATTACTTGTAAATTGCTCTCAGTCCCCAGGAACTGTTGATGTCTTTGACCATTTCCTGTTCTCCTGGGGTATAAATATGAGGTTGCACATGTAAAACCCCTTTGTTATGCATCACCATGAGGAGCTTTCAACACAAGAGACAGATTGGTGTTGACCTGCACAAGTCAGGTAACAGATATAAAAAATTCTATAAGCAGTGAAAAATATTTAAACACAACCATGGCTTTGATAAAAAAAGGTTCAAAAGTCTGAAAAGGACTTTTGCCGGGACAATTGCCAGGAATTGTACCCATGAGCATGCTACACCCCCGCACAGTGAGGAGGATTGTGAGGGAAACAAAGAAGTTTCAGAATTGCACAGTTTAGTTGTTTCTTGGCGTAGTCAAGTTTCAAAATCAACTATTAGACAGCACCTCCATAACAATAAGCTGTTTAGAAGAGGGCACTAATGAAGCTCTTCCTGAGAGCAACTCACAAAATGAAGCACCTGAACTTCACTAAGCGTCATTGAAACTACAATTGAATTGTGTTTTGTGGTCAGATGAGACCAAAATCAAACTTTTTGGCTCTGCACAC
>JAOUQW010000019.1:6622638-6638058 GCA_028565825.1 Olivaichthys viedmensis | reverse complement strand
TATTTCTTTAGCTCCACTCTTATGTCCCGGCTCGGCTCGCTAGTACCCGGGCAAGAAGGGTAACCAAATTCAGCACGAGTATGTAGGTACGGCACGGCTCGCTTGGCAGTGGAAATAGCGACAACGTGGAGGATTATGTGTCTCCAACCTTTTTAGACATTTATATGAAGAGACTCTGTGCTGTTATTCTCTCCAGGGAAAGTTTTTCCAATTATTAATAGTAAGGTTGAAGATAATTTTGAAAACAGTGTTTTGCAGACAAATATGCACTACTTAAGAAAAACTTTTGTAATAATTCTGGAGGGCACTGTACTTCATTGATCAAATGGACACTCACCTTAGACACGAGATCAATGTTAAATCTGCGCCCCTCCTTGAGTAGCTTAGCATAGGTTATCTTCTTTTTCACCTCTACTGCTTGCTCTGCTGGGCTGCTTATTGGCTGCTGCTCTTTTTTATCTTCCTCCGATTGGCAAGGGTCTTGAGTCTCAGGCGTTTGCTCATTCTCCACCTCTTGATGCTGTGGCTCGGCGTCACCTTGTGTGCCAGCATCGGGAGAAACCAAGTCTTGGACTTCTGTATGGCTGCCATTTATCTCCTCAGCTGCTTTGGGCAAGCTGTTCACTACAGGAGCCTTCAACTCCTCTTCATCCTCAGGCTCCTCGCTACAGGAGACAGAACATTTAGCTACACCATCAAACTACAAGTTGAACATGAAGTGTTAACAGAAATTTTAGATCTTACTCTCAGGAAGTGTACTTTTGATCAAATCAACCATTTAGGATATTTAGCTACACCATCAAACTTAGTGAGTTTTACCTGCAAGTGTCAAGTTCAAAGGAAAGGTATTTTGGTTCTTAAAGGATTTTCTTCTGAAGCAAGTCTTATATACAATTATACATTACCAACACAGTTATAAATGATGGACATGATAAAACCAGATGAAGTAAAACTCAACAGGTTTAACAGATCAGCTTAATAAGAAATGCTAGTAACGTTAAAGTAATGTTTGAAAGTAGGCTTATCTGCTGACTCTGAAAAGGCTTAAACAGCAAAAAGGTTTAACCCATAAAGACCTAGCCTATTTTGAGCTTATTTAACTACCTGGTATTTCTATGCTTCTAACTTTGTAACTCCAAGATGTTCAAGCATGTACATCGAAAAGTTCTGAGTTCACTAGAGATATGTTTTCAGGAATGGTTAGAGTGGCTGTAGTCTGGAGATACCAAAACTTTGATGGTGGGACATACTATAGCTTGGTACTGACAAAGAATATAGAAGTAATACAGCATAGAAATATTTTTCATTTATTTGTTTATTATCTTCCCCTAAAGTTTATTACCAAATTTCTTTGATAGCCAGTAAGCCATACCTTGTACGTTTTGTTCAGGACCAATATGACTACTGTTAAACTACTTTTAAAATATTTTATATAATTCAGAATGATATGAGGATCTGCTATTACCCATTTACAATGCTTGAAATCACTTGAAACTGGAAGATATAATTAGTATTATTTGGTTTGTTTCACCTGATTGCAGTAAATCTCTTTTGGTGGTATATTTGAAATGGCAATTCAATAAATAAACCTGTAATTATCTGTAATTCTCTCTCTCTCATGAACGTCGACACCACTAATCTCGCTCAGAGATAGACTGGACTATAGTGCTAGACTACTGTGGTCAAAACCAAAAACTTTTTTGTTCTTTTAGTCAATTACAACTAAAATATAAGATCACACACAATGAGTGCATTTTGGAGATAATGCTGAGCATTTGTGTCTTTTCCCACCTGGACTTCTCGCTGATAATTCGACACTACGATATCCTCAGAAAGGGCAAGTTCTCCTGATTCTAATGGTTTTATGTCTGACGGTTATACCATTCAGGAGTAACGACACCGGGAATACAGGGTCTGAAAGTGCCCAGAAATTGCATTGGTCGTACTCTAACGGTTGTGGATATAATTAACGGTCAAAACATGGCAAAAAAGTAAAAGAAAGAAAAGCAATACCTGGCGTAAGGGAATACTTCCAGATTGGAGATGGAAGAGTCTACGGAGCTGAGAAACACAACTTCCTCTCCGTCCTCGATTTGATCACGCCATCCCTGTTCTGACTTGGTGCTTTGAGTTTCCTGCTGAGTCTGAAGTCAACAAAGCAAAACAGCATTAGCAGCTAATTAAAACCTCAAAACTAACCTAAAACACAAAACTACCTGAACACCATGTCTGTGCAGAAGTAAGGAATAAAAACCTTGTACTCCTCAATCCATGACAGCAGGCCATTGAATGTGAAGCTGGCCCAGTTTCCAGCATAGTAGTTTCTCCTGTCATGAAAAAAAAGATTTTTTGCTTAGATTTGACAGGGAGTGTGAGAAAGGTACTTCGTTACATACATGAACTGAGGACGGTAAAGTTCAACCATGTTGAGACTATTTCAACAAGGCAGAATCTAAACACTGAGGCCCTGATTTACTAAAGGCTTGCGTGTGTAAACCAGTAAAAAAGCGTGCAAGCTGATTTAATAACAGGGTCTACGGAGGATCGAGTCTTTCACATGAGGAAAATAGCACGTCTTTCTCCGTTTTGCGCTTTTGCCTTAATGAATATGTAATTTGGGGCGTTTCTACCTAAAAGTGCAAAATACAGGGTGGTGTCATGCAAATAGATTCATTTTTCACCCACAGTATGATTTACTGCAGCCTAAAAGTCACTTCAGGACCAGCAATTGCATGTGCAAATTAATACAACCGAAGGGCAGGTATTAAATTTGTGGAAGCCGGTTTCCACCAGCTGAAGACAAAATAAAACCATTATTATATTAAAGTTTCTCAAAATTATGTCTCAAAATATTGAGAAAGTTTCTCGTAATTATGACAACCACAGTAAAGTTGATTTCATATTAGATATTCGCTGCACGTTCGCAACTTCAATGCCAAGAGCATTCGAAGAGCCTGTGAAAAGGTTTTCATTCACATGTACCTTATGAACAGAACACACACTCGTGTCAAAAAACTATTCAAAATACAATATGAACGAAATATTTAAAAAAAGAGTGTAGACATGTTTCATAGCTTTTAATCAGCATTGTACTCGAGCTTCAGTGCGTTTTCTTTTCCGAGAGTCTCTTCGAGATCTGAACTCACTACGGCTAGCAAGAACAACACACAAACAAAAACCTCATTTTAATATCGTTTCCTCTCCCTGCATGTCATGTTATTTAAGTAGTTCTTATTTGTAAATCACCGGCAACACGTTGGCCACTAACTACATGCTCAATTTATCAAATTGCACAAGCAAATAAGCGCTCTTTATTGGGCATCTTAGTAAATCAGAGCCTGAGAGACAAAACAAAACCAAAGTGGGGATGAAGTTTTTTGAAAAATCCCCTTTTCATTAAACAGAAAAGTCTCTTTCATAGTCCACAATGTCCCAAAAGGCATGTTAACCACAAATGGAATCATTGTTTTTCCATGAGGAAAAATCTGAAAAGTAGCAAAAGCCCAACTACTGCGAGCATCATATGCTTAGCTTATGACTATCACACATTCATCAAACAAACTGGGTAGCTTACACCACAACATTTAACAGACACAACTACATATGATCTCAAATTAAAAAAGGCATTAGGATGTTTTACAACAATTGAACTAAGCTGAATTGAAATGATTTGTAATTTGAGTTTAAAGTGCTGCCTTACCTGTCTAAGTGCAGAACCCTCTGTCCCACTCGCGAGCAGGCAGCAGCAATCACAGACTCAGTAAGGCCTGGAAAAGAATGGAGACAGAACGCATTGTCACTGAGGGTCATTAAATCCCCCAACACACTATCCTCACTGACCTGTCTCTAAATTAAATGCTTCATTCGATTTGCGAATTGCCTCGCCTTTCGACCTCATGTCGCCAGTAGACCAATGCTTTCACAATTACACTTCTACAATCGTAAAAAGTATTACTGCACACTTGAGCACCATTTAACATGACTGCTGGAGGAACAGTCAGAGGACAAGGGCAAGGCAAAATATTGGAAGCATAAAGCAATGGCATTATGACGAAACGAGTAATGTAAAAGAAAATGGTCACATATTTCAATGCAACTACTTTTTGGACTTTCTTACAAAACCAGTGGTTCTCAATTCCAGTACTGTTCTAGCACAGACAACTCAACTCACAAAGGACTTGAGGATTATCGAATACACGTGTTGATAGTAGACACTTTCATATCACAATAATTGCCTTAGCTTTTATGGTAACAACATTACTCCAGTATTGCACCTTTACCTGTCTTTTAGACAGAACAGAGAAAGTAGCGTCGCATTTCAGCGACATAACAGAGCATCAGTTCTAGTGCATGCAACATTTATGTTACTTGCAATTACTCGCTACATTTTTGGTTTAGATTAAGAACCCAACAAAACGGTTTTATGCTTGGTCAGAAGTGCTTCTAAGAAGCCTCCGAAACAAACGTTTTTCAGAACTGTAGGAGGATCTTATCTGTCCAACAAACGAGGGGGTGGGTACAAGTTCATCTACAAAATAAAGTCACTAAACAATTGATTCCAGAAGAAACAGCTCTGTTGCATTGATTTGAAAAATAAAACCGGCTCTAACCAACCAACTTCTTAAACAATTTTTTTTTAAACCAGCAGTTTAAAAACATGTAGAACACGTAAAAAAAAATTAAACAATGCAGCATTTATCTCCGCTACTTGGTAAATAAAACAGTTTTGCTATTTACAAGTTACTTGATTTATAAAATAAATGACGCTTCCAGCTCGCAATGGGAAATGCAGTTAAACATATTCATTATGACTCTGTGTGATTGACACACTGTCGGAGCTCCCGCCAGTTTCTGCCCCTATTCATTCACTTCACACATCTCTACTGGCCAATCACGGAGGAGGTAGGCGGGCAGTAAGGACACTTTGGTTCAGAAAGTGACTTTTCCTAACTGCCGCTCTCCGTCGCATACAAAGCGCCTTTCCGACGCTCCGAAGGAATCGGAAACCTGTTTGGAAGGTGCGTGTTGGTGAGGTTAGTGAGTGTTAATGAGTGTCGGTGCGTGTCGGCGAGTGTTAACGAGTGTCGGTGAGTGTTAGTAAGCGTCGGTGCATGTCGGTGAGTGTTAACGAGTATCGGTGGTGTCGGTGCACGTTAACGAGTGTTGGTGAGTGTTAGCGAGCGTCGGTGCATGTCGGTGAGTGTCAACGAGTATCGGTGGCTGTCGGTGAGTGTCAATGAGTATCGGTGGCTGTCGGTGAGTGTCAACGAGTATCGGTGCTGTTGGTGCGCGTAGGTGAGTGTTAACGAGTGTCGGTGCGCGTAGGTGAGTGTTAACGAGTGTCGGCGAGTGTTAGCGAGTGTTGGCGTCGATGGGTGTTAACAAGTGTCGGTGAGTGTCAGCGAGTGTCGGCGAGTGTCAGCGAGCGCTAGCGAGTGCGGACGAGTGTCGGCGAGTGTCGGTGAGCGCTAGCGAGTGCGGACGAGTGTCGGTGAGTGTCGCTGCATGTCAGCGAGTGTCATTAACACCTCACAGGCTCAGGACCAGATTAAAACAACAAAGCGAAACAGAACCAACTAAATTACAGCACAGCTGCAACAGCAATACATCATCTATTGGGAAACAGACAAAATCTAAAAACGCAATGCTATTTGGCCCTTAACAGACAGTACACTGTAAGGACTACCTGAGCACGGTGACTGATAGAACACTGAGAACCACACTGACGAAGTACACTCAGTCAGCACTGTCTGGCTATAGAGACCGGCAGACACAAACAATCCTGGCTGCCTAAAGAGCAGAGAATATGTCAACAATGCGAACAACACACACCGGAAACAGAGCTACACTTCCTTACAGTGTGTTCAAAATTATTATTATTACTGCTGTAGTTGATATAACGTGTCTTAATCTACACTTTTTTGCTTTATCGATACATTACATAATCTTTATTTACATTTGGCAATACAAATGTAACATTGTCATGCCAATAAAGCACCTTGAACTGAACTCTATAGTAAGATATGTAATGTAATATACTGGTCAAGCTGTATTACAGTAACTAGCTCTAATTAACCATGAGAACTACTTTTGACACTCTAAGAACATAAATATGAATTAATTGAATAGAGTCAACAGAGCACCTGAAGAGAAAACATCATGGTGCAAGCGTAAGAGGAGTTAAATAACATTAACGGCCATTAGCATCGCAAAGTTTAACCTTATTGTAAGAGGCAAAACAGCTGATGTGATTACAGCTGTCACTATACATGAAGTACACGTTGCTATTTTTGAGCTATGTTTTAGACAATAATCTAACGCCAGGTGCAATCTTAATAAGTTTCCTATACTGCTCCGGTCCGCTACTTAGCATTGCCGAGAACCTGAAACTGTCACCGCACAATTAAGTGTGGAAGTAACAAATATTCATCTATAATCATATATTGTAATCATCTATAATTTTAGTTTGTCACTTTTTGTTTCCTCTGTGTCATTTTATCATTTAAGCAAGCATTTTGATCTGCCTCGTTTACCGTGCGTCATTTGTTATTTCAGCCTCGCTCCAGCGCTATCGCCTATTTTAATTCGTAGGAGGTTCTGGAGCATAAATGTTAATTGAGCAGCGCTCATTATCAAATGATGAACGCGGCGAAAGTAACAAGTAACCCACTGTAAACGATAAACGAGGTAAACAAATGCTTAAGTGATAAAATAACACAGAGTTAACAAAAATTCTGATGCTGGTTTTCTTTAATTAAATCATTCAAATTAATGAAGTTTTGAGCTTTTTTATCCTCATAGAAAATTTTAATATTCAAGACAGCATTCGACAGAATATTCGATAGTGGCAGCCCTAATATCTATCGACAGTAATGTTTTTTTTGAAGTATCCATGGAAACAATATTGTGTGTTGTATTTCGCAATATATTGTATACATGATCATCAGCACATGCCTGTTACTAAATCAGTTGAAGCAGGAAAATAAACAGAACATTGTACTAAACATGGTGTGGACATCAAAAGCCATTTTACCAATTACTCTGCAAAATTCTGAAAATGCCACTCAATTCAATGTTATTTATAATCTAAACTTTGGAGTCAAACCTTACAGCTCATCTATATACTCATTCTGTTGGCTCTTATGCGTCTTTACAGATGACAAAAGCATTCAGAGACATTTTTTGGCGTGAACACGCCAAGTTCACACTCCGGTTTACATACTGTAAAAAGTAGTAGTAAAACGGTACAGTGAATGTGTGAGGCCTGGACCGGAGAGCAACGCAAGAGTCGAAAACAACTCCATTAAACCCCTGAAGCGTGCCTGTCCCTCAATCTTTCTTCTTGCTCATCTGGCCTTGCGCTGCCCCGTATCACGCACACAATGGAAAAGTGATTTATTTCGACCAGGACTAGAGGCCCGCCACATCTTCCTCGGCTCTGGCCATTTAACTGATGGAGAATCCTCCACCAGCAGGCTATAGCCTGCCAGACACCTACCTTTTCACACAAGGGATAAGAAGGAAAAAAAAGTGTTTTTGCTTGGCATTTTGACTTTTCTATCTACTTATAACAGCTGAAAGCAGGGTTGAGCTGTAAGGTTTAACTATTTTTTGAAACGAAATGTCTGAACTTCTCCATAAATGATCAACTGCTATGGATATGTGCAATAAAAACAAGTACACATGTATAAATAACTTGTACAGGCATATCACTCAGAAATTGTCAACAAAACTGCCTTTCTTTTTGGCTAAATAGGACACTACTTCAAAAACATTCTTTAACACAGTCTACATCAGATCAATAGAAGGAAAATATTTGTTCATTTCCATTCCTTTGCCCATCCAAACAGGAAGCATCTGAATAACCTCCTCAGTGGAAAAGCAATAGGCTGGGCTGCTTCTGACTGTTGAGCCACTACTAAAGACGTTTTTAAAAAATTGTAAATAACCTCTTGCCGCCATCTTTTAATGTCATTTTTCCTATCTGCTATCGATTTCTCCCCATCATGTTTGCTAAAGACAAACATTACCTGCCATAAAGCACTGGTGCCACACAGACATGCTTAGCAATAAATAATAGATCACGGCCGGCAGGACTTTGATGACCGAGCAAAGCCCCGAAATGCTTTCAGCGGGAATTGTATGAAATCATAAATCATTCTTCATTTTCAGAGAACATTCCAAAATGGATTCCATCTCTACACCTTGAAAGTCATTTCGGGTGTTATTTATAGTCAGAGCTGAAAGATAGACAGGGAGAGGAGGACAGAGAGAAGCACAGAAAGCCAGTTCCTTCACTCCTCCTCCCTCCGTCACCCAGTCCCTCTATCCATCTCCCTCTTGCACACAGTCAGCAGTTTCCTCTCTTCTTTCCCTCAGATTTGTGGGTGGCCAAGGTTAGCTGCAGAGCATCCATGAATGAAATTGTGGTTCAGATTCAGCATTGCTTCATAGTTCACACCAAGTCAAGTTCCTGCCTCATAAATTATTAACCTAATCTAGTGACACATGTACCCTAGTTTATGTTAAAGAGATGCATAAAGAAGGCATGCGCCTGCTATCTGTCCAGCTAATGAACAAGCAAGTCCACAGTCATATTCTTTGTTGTTGTTTTGAACTGTAAAGCAACCTTGAGGCACTATATAAAAAAATATTATTAATTAGTAATACTTGAAAAAGAGTGCAACAATGATCAACCCATCTATGACTGTACTCCATAATTATATAATAGAGGCTATATACGGCACAGGCACTAGGGGTCGGTCCATGATTAATAGTTACATTAAACCAAGCATGAGCACGGCCTAGTAAAACAGTTAGCTTGTTTTCACTGTTGTGGCTCCATTACCAATAAGTGAGAGTGCAGCCATGCTATAAGAAACTATAATTGTGCTTCTCAGTCATGCTCATGTAAGGCAAATAAACTCCCAGCCAGTGATGGCATTCTGCTCCAAAGAGGCGATGTGTGAAGTTTCTATGGGCCGGTATGTTTTCGGCCAAGAATTTCGGTTTCTGTGTTTTTTTTAAAAACTGAAACCCAAAGTCAGGACACACCGGACCAAAAACTAAAAACGAAAACCAAGCGCTGGATTTTATTATTATTAATTAGCTTTATGTACTGTTGCATAAATTGTCATTTATTTTGCCTTTTATGCTTGAAAAGCATTAATTAATCAATGCTCATTTAAATAACTGAACGAAAAAACACTATTATTGAAAAGTCAGTACTTTTAATAAACCATCACTTCACAAAACTGAGCTGACTGAGCAAGCCAGCAAGCTAACCTAAGCTAACCTGACAGGATTTTTAAGTCATATTCATAACTGCTAATAACCTTTACTGCTAACGCTAGCCAGCTAGCTAACCTGACAGGATTTCTAAAAGGTTTATTAGGTCGTATTCATAGATATACATGATCTACACTGCTAACATAAGCTAGATGACTAACATAAGCTAACTAGATAGGATATTTCAGAAAACCTTTTGCTGTGCAAGCATAAAACTAGACCTACTCAGAAACATTTAAAGGGCGTGTCCGAGTCCATATATGGCCTCAAAGACACACCCATCTGTACCACTCAAAGACACGTCCGCGGCAGCCTGGGGTCTTCTCGATAATAATGTTGATTTCAAGTAGCGTAGCGCAGGCATGGGGCGGAAAACAACCAGAAATGCTAGAGTAGCACGTCTACTGTAAAAACACTAATAAATAGACAAAGTACCGTAACAGTTGGAGTAGCACGCCTACCTTAAAAAATATATAAAATAAATGTAATACAAGTAGTAGCACCCGTTTGAAGGAAAGGGGGGAAAAAACAAGCGTCTTAAAGTCCAGAAAACATGCAGGGTATTTACCTGGATCAATAATCTAGCCACTTACCCTGGATGAATAAGTCAAGCACACATAACTAAGCTACAGATTTGACCAAATGCAAACCCATTAATAACAGTGAAATGTGTTTTTGCCAAATGCTCACAGCCAGCGTCATTTCATTTAAACAGTGGTAAACCTGTGGTAACTCCAAGTGGGTTTTTAAAGCCATTTATCGTGCCTCAAGATCACAGAGAGTTGAGAAATTGGTACCGTACTGTGGGATCGTGCAGATGTCATCGAAGGCCCACCATATTGATTATCAGCTGCATATTCCTATTTGTACCTGAAATCTGCAGCAAAGAGAAAGACCTGGGGCAAAAACACTTCCCTGAGCAACCTTGATACAGAACAGTGTACGAGCTGAAATTGTCTAGGGTGTGCATGTCCCTGTATCACCAGCAACCTAGAGACCAGCTGGCTCTGGTGGCTTTGCATGAATGCAAGCAAAAGTGGGCCAGAGATCCTCATTCGTGCACAATCAATCATGACGCGAGGATGTCGCTCTTAGCAATAGAGGTAGGTCTCTCTTTTCTGCTTTCCTTCCTCCCAATGGCAAAGAACAATGCACCCGTGTATTAGGGAGCAGCTTCAGCTGTCCTGAGGATCTGGCCTGCATTTGAGTGCACTCCGAATCAGGACACTACAAAGAATGAGGACAGCAACGTTGGAGTGGTCCGAGGGAGTAAGTAACCTACATGTTAGGCTGTGTTCCAAACCAAGAGGTGGAGTAGGTTATATAGGGAACAGTACTTGTACATTAGTGATTCTGAGAGTGGATTATAGGGGCTACTTGAGAATAGGGCTTTTGAAAATGAATATAAAGTAGGCTGTGTTCTAGGGTGGTGAAAAGTAGCTCAAACTGGGTCTGGACAGTGATGAACTTGAAAAGTAGCCTAGATCTAGATATCATTTGCAAACATATATTGAAAACACAAAACATTTGCCTTATGTTAGGCCCTTAACTTCTTCATAATCAGAACTGAACCTGATACTGAACCTTTATATTTCAAAGGGGCCAAGATCATTTTGTTCTTAATCATGCTTCATTTATGTCAAATGATATGCATACTTGCCAAAAAGATGAATAGAAAGCCTACAGAACTCCACGCCGTCACCACTCTCACAGTTAAAGAACTCCTGCCATCTTGTTTTCACGTTTAAAGTAATAGTAACACAACATGGTTTAAACAAGGAAAGTGGAAAGCCTGAACAAAAGCTGCATGGCTGGTAGAGAGAACGTGCACACATTCAACTGCTCAAGTGTACTCAAAAGAATGGTGAGCATCTCCAAAGTTTTTGGAAGTTGTTTTAAGGGTAAAGTAAAAAAAGTACCATCCACCCATCATGAAGACAAACGTACACATGTACCTCATTGCGGATGTTAGGCCAGAAGGTTTTTTCAAAGGGAGAAAATTGATCGAATTGAATGCCAAATGGCTCCCTATTAAACAATAGTGCCATGCCTAGGGTGTAGGTCATTCATACTTAATGTAGTGTACTTATACAGGACGTCAGAAGCCATCTGGGATTCAGTCAGCCATGCACTTAAAAAAACACATAGCTGATCATGCATGCAATTCAATCACCTATCATAAATACCATTAAGTGACTTAAATACCTAAAGAAACAAAATACCCAAGACTTCTAACTCATGCCCGTCTCACTGCTGTCACTACACGCAGACTCTTTGTGCATGGACAGAAGAAAACGAGATCTCCTTTTGCATCTTTTGCATCGATGCTTCCTGTTACCCAGCTTACAAAACACTAAAGACGTTCACAGTATCGTCCAGTGAAGAGAGGCAAAGCTGCATCCTGTGCAGTGCAGTGCACGTGCAGTGAGGAGCCATGTAGTGACGAGCAATCGTAGCCCACATGACATCATTTCCACTTCCCCCAAAGCGTAACGCAGCATTTGGTAGCGTTTTAAACTCATCCACGGCATAGACATAATGGCACACATCAAGCTGAAATCTTGGTTTTGTGGTGATGATGATGATGATGATGATGGTGATGATGATGTGGGTCTCGTCTGTCAACATCGCCCAGTCATTTAGCTTCCTGGTCAACGTTGGCGTTAGCATTAGCATTAGCTGGCTCGCCTCTAGACACGCTGACGGCGTATCATTTGGTTTGCGACTAGAGTTTAAGGCTGTCGCGGCCTTTCTGCTAGCGTACACACTATATATATATGTGTGTGTGTGTTTAGAAAACACCACGCCGACGCTTCTGTTCCTGATGCGGCTTCCTACCTGTGCCAACGATGATCACGTCAAATTCAGATGGGAGGTTGTCGGCAGACATCTTGAACCCCCGACCGTCACGTGACACAACAAAGCGTGACGTAGAAGCCGCGCGGCACGTTTTTTCTGCCTCGATGTCATAAATATATCAAATATAAAGAGTTTTTTTTCACGAATCTTTTTTTTTTTTTTTTTAATGCATTTGGTTTGGTGGTGCTAAACGTTCTCTAAAGTGATTCATCCATCGAACACACAATTGTGAACTGCCAAATCTTCAACGCTTGGTTGCTGGACATATTTTCCAACACATCTCCCCATTATGATATATTATTATACCAGAGGTAAATAGATTTGGCTTGTGATTGCTTCGATTTGTTATTATGCATATGGTTTGATTAGTTCATGCTTGACATCACGGCCTTATGATTTATGTGAACATCTTAGGAACACTGGAGTTTGATGATCTTTTAGCATTTCTTACACTGAAAGAGTTTGCTTTTTATGTAGAGGACATCATGCCTTCACTACTTCACTGACCTTAAGTGATCCAAATTGGTAGGAAACTGCTTCATGAAATATGATTCTCGATTACAATCTCTTAAACAGACGGGGAATACAAATTCAATACACATTAAATAGTTCAAGAACAGCACAAGTGTTAAAAATAAATAAATAAATCGAATGAAATATTCTCACACTCTTGGAAAAATAGAAGCCTCCTGTGTGTTTGAAGTTCATTCGGTTCAGATGCCCTCTACAGGGGACTAACTAAATGTAATGGGCCATTTCAGCATTATGGACGTGACATTTAAAATCATATTGACCACGCACAAGCGTACCATCAATGAGACCGGTTGCATATCTTGTCAAAGGTTATATTGTGTCATGTAACCTTTCAGGGAGAATGCAAACAAATATTCAAATATACGATATTAATGTACAAATTACAGATATGTAAAAATGTATCAGCATTATGGATGTGTCATATGAACAGACGTCAATAAAAGAGACTTACGTGAAAACAAAAAGTATAGTTTGAAAAATATTTGTTGTTGTGGTATGAACATTACATAGAAATGTATGGATGGGACATGTTTGAAACAGCCCCTCATAGACTATAAAAACCCTGTGATTGCGTGCTTAATTGTTGTATGAAACAGCTGAAATGGAAATTAAGAACAAACTAAGAATTAAATAAGAATCCCAACTTTTAGTCATTAGGTTAAGAAAACATGGGTCTCTTGATCCCTCCCTTCAATTAATGCAGTATAATTGGTTGATGGATAAATAATACAATTTCCTTACAAATTCAACCAGAGAAGTTGAATATAGCTGAATATTGATATTCTAGTTGAATACAGTGAAGTTTTTGTAGAATATAATGAAGTTTTTATAGAAAGTGATCTGTCTTTTTGCGCACCCTTTTTTATTTCCATGGTAAGGATCATATTTGCATCGAATTGTCCAATATAGACATAAATAAAAACATAAGTGAAAGATGGGGTTTTTTCTTCATTGCAAGCATACAGTTTATGAGAGAAAAAACTGAAATCTAGAAACTTTTCTATTTCTGGATCTCAGGAAGAGACCATTCTATAGATCTAACAGAAAGGTAAATAGAGAGTACATTTAATTGACCTTATATCTTTTACCTTTATTATACTTTTAACAATTCTCACCAGCCACTGAAATTCGATTTGGTGGTGAAACTCTTCACTTGATCAAAGCATGTACATTTAAAAGATCACTATGTACTATTTCCAACCATTTGAAGCATAGCCTACACCAGCAGTTGCAGAACACTACTCTACACTATTCTTAACCTTATGAACTTTAGTTCCATAATTTCCATGATACAGCTAAAAGCAAAGGAGAAGACCAGTTTTTATCTAATAAAGACCGCTTTATTGGGCGACGACTAGGGCTGCAAGTAACAACTATTTTTTAAACAATTAGTCTCTTAACCATTTTTCAAATTTATCGAATAATCTAGGAAATAACAAATTTAACAAATTACAAATAAGACATTATAAATTCAATACATAACAAACCATGCAGTCACGTGGGCTTTCGAGATTAGCTAATTGTCGTCATGTCGGATAACAGAAAATATGATAGTGGAGGGCAAAATAAATAAAAGAAAAGAAAGAAAAGGAGGCGCGGGAAAGATAGATGCTCAAAAGAATCCCAATACTAACTGGATTTTTCAAATCGAGCGTCAATGACGATGCGATTCCAGCTGCGATACTATTTTTTCCCCTTTATTGAACAATGAATACATAAAACTTGGGTCAGGATAAGATTCTAAGCACCATATAGTTGTACCGTATGTACAAGTACATTACAGTTCTAAGAACACTGTGACAGTATTGAGAACCAGGTGCGGTACTATCATCATGAACCTCTCCTCAGACTGGCGCATGCAGCGCGGCAGGTTCATCAGTTAACCTTGCCGAAGTTGTGTGGGCTGCGTAGAGGTGAGGTGAGGTTAAGGTGGTGGCATGGTGTCTCTTTTGTGTTGTGGTTACTTTGTCAAAATTGATGCAGTGGTAACCCTGGTCTTATATTTTTTGCTTGCCATGGTAATTTCTCTTTTCTTTTTTCTCTAATGCACACACACACCTTGCTCACCTTTGCATTCTTGTGTTGTGATGGCAATTAATTATAACTTTAAACTCTATCATTGCTTATATCTCTCTGTTTATAATCTGTGATTCAGTTTCTGTGCTTTAGTTACTGTCCATAAGGAAAGGATTGCCAAGGGTTGGCATTTCCTCTCTCTGTCTCTCTCTGCTCAGTGACTACTTGCTGTTTTGTGTTATAGTAGACTTGCTTTTTTTTTGGTTGGAGCAGTTGTAGATTCATGTAATGGTGTAGGTATAGGGCCCCAACGATGGCTCAAGCCCAGGGGCCCCCACCACCCTACGTCCGCCCCTGTACGGAGAAGTAGCTCAGATTCATAAAAAATATAACTCAACATTTTACCCAACTTCTCCAATATTTTGTCCATTCATAGCTGCTTACTAAATCTCCCTGAAAATTAGATATGGGGTTCTGCATCATAAAGTGTTTAGTTGTTATTTAAAACTGTAGTTTGGTCAAAAACTTACATAATATTTATTTCCCTTACCCCATATGTAGTTCATCAGCCAAGACTGTCACGGTTCGGCCCGACCCTACACGCACTACCCCCGCTCACCACCAGAGGTCTCCATCACCCGACTCAACATATCATACCTTCCCTCACCACCAGAGGTCACCCAATCCTACACGCACTCCCTCACCTCACCACCAGAGGTCCCC
>JAOUQW010000019.1:6456859-6467682 GCA_028565825.1 Olivaichthys viedmensis | reverse complement strand
GCAGTTTTAAAGCCAAAGGCTGAAACACCAACACACTGATTTTAGTTTTTTACTCTTTACTGCTTTTATAGGATTTTTATATTCAGGAACTTTTCATTATTTTTTAAATAATTTTCACTTTACAGAATTTCTTTATATGTGCCTCAGACTTTTGCACACTACTGTATATTGTATATTATATCTACATAACTTATAAAAGTTTAGATATATAATAAAATGTATTTAGAAAGTTCTATATAAGTTCTATATATTGATATTATATATTAATTATAGCCATTCTACAAGGAACAATTCTATCTATCTATTGTATTATAACATTTATCATAAACTTTATATCTACTTATATATCCATATATACTATATTATCTCTATAGGTATACATATTATATTTATATAATAACATTATGAAATAGATCTAATGCAAATAGATAGAAATGTTTATACACTCTTAGAAAAAAACTGGTTAAATCTAGAACCCTTAAGGGATCTTCAGTTATCCCTCTGGGGGAACCCTGAAAGGTTTTATGTAGAATCCTATAACTGAGTGTTTTCCTATCAGAACGGGTTCCAAATATAGCCCCTTTTTTGGAAGCTAAGAACCCTTAACTATCCAAAGAACCCTTGAAGAATGTACAGACATGAATATTAGTCTTATTGATCTTTATACATGTCGTATATTAACTGTAAGTGTTTCCTCTCTCTATTCGCTGCCAGGAGCCGTAATGTACAAGCGTTAACGATGATTAATCAATTAGCCTGATGAGGCCTGCGTGTGTGTGTGTGTGTGTAATTTTCCCTGAGCTGTAACTCATATGTGCTTTCAGCTTAATCACCTGTAAATTATTGATCTATAAACTAGCAGTGCATTTTTCACAATCTTACAGCACGTCGTTATTTTCACGGCCTCGTAATTCTGCACACACACACACACACACTCTCTCACACATACACACACACACACACACACACACAGCACTTACAGTAAAATTGACCTGAGTGGCATGGAGTTAAAGTATTGAATAGACACAGAAAATGGAGAGCGTTACGTCTGCACATCATCTGTCACGCGTCTTACTCTGTGTGTGTGTGTGTGTGTGTGTGTGTGTCAGCTATATCATCTATCCATCTGACCTGTGGTCTGATCCTGGGTGTGTGTTAAGTTACTGAGCTTCACCTACTACACACCTGTCCGACAGGTAACCCCGTACACACACCTGTCTGTCTGTGTGTGTGTGTGTGATTGTGTATGTGTGTGTGTGTGTGTGAGCCGAGGTCTGTGTATTGATTGCCTGAGGTCTACTCAAATGATTAGAGGAAGAGAACGATGGCGACAGGATGCTGGCAAGACACACAGAACAGCAGCACAAGGTGGGTCTGCCCAGGAACAGGGTGTCTGAAAGCGGGCTGTCTGGGAATGGGGGTGTCTGGGACAGGGTGTTTGGGGGCGGGGCTACCTGGGGATGCGCTGTCGGCTGTCTGGGACAAGGTTGTGTGGTGGTGAGACTGCATGGGATGTGACTGTCTGGGGGTGGGACTGTTTGAAGACGAGGCGGACTTTTGGGAGTATAATAATAAGAAAGTACTATGCTGTGGTAGCTCAGTGGTTAAGGTTCTAGACTAATTACCAGAAGGTTGTGAGTTTGAATCCCAAGAGGGAACCAATGTTCAGTAAAACACTTAACCCCTTCACCTCCTCAGATTGGATCATCTCTCAGTTGTGCATTGTTTTAGATAAAAGCACCTGCTAAATGAATAAACGTGAATTTTACCTCCACTAACGTAAAGCTAGCTCAGCACTAATTCCCCTGTTTACTAACTGCACTAAAAGATGCACATACACTAATTAGCATTAGCAATATGGCCCTGAGGACACACTACACACACACACAGAGCTGAACGTGGGTCAGAAGCTTAGCAGTGGAGGAGTTAATTACAGTGTGATCAATAATTCAATATGCTGTCAGAAGAGATCACACACACAGACACACGCACACACACACACACCAAAAATCTGCTTACACTGGGGAAAAATGCTTACTCGATGGTTTGATGTGTGTGTGTGTGTGTGTGTGTGTGGCTGTGTGTGTGTGTGTGTGTGTGGGTGTGTGTGTGTAATGGATGAACATCGTGCTGACAGGGTGAACGAGGTGATGACACTTAAGCGTCTCCATAACGACCGCATCAGCACTTTTTGAGGATGGGTAACCACGGCGACAGCTCCTTCACCATAAATCTCTCCACCAGTGGTACAGTGCAGACACACCCATCTTTCCCACTCAGACACACGCCCATCTCTTCCACTCAAAGACACGCCCATCTTTCCACACCCAAAGACACACCCATCAGTCAGACCTAATATTTTATACCCTAATAATTTATAATATTTTCTATTGCACTGCGTATAACACGCGCGCACACACACACACACACACACAGAGGGGTTTAAAAGTTGAAAATAAGCCTGTATGAAAATTAAATGTCTCATTTAATCCTGGATCTGGACACACTGTGAGCTGAAAATACCTGTCAGGAAGTGCAGACATCATCTCTTTTACGCTCTCGCTGAGCATTAATGGAGTGGCACACACACACATACACACACTGGCCCCCTCATCCCACCCCACCACACACACACACACACACACACACACACACACACACAGTAGCTAGCGAAAAGACATGACAGTCACAAGGCCAGCGCCCTTAGGATCAGGCTACACCGCGGCTAAAATTAGCCAATGTGTTGACTAAAATAACAGAACAGCCGGGGAAACACCCTGGCACACACACACACACACACACACACTCACACACACACACACACACAGCGTAACAAAGTGACTTAAATCTGGTAGAGAAAGAGGGAGGAAGTAGAGAGCGCGGTGTGTTAATGAAAGGCGATACACACGTTAAGGCTCTCAGGAAGGAATACTAGCTGAAGTGTTGCTATATCAGGAATAGTGCTGTGCACTGGACACCCCAGGCCTCCTTCACTCCCAGTGTGTGTGAGGTGAAGTGCACTACATGGACCTGGACTGACGTGTTAGAAGTGTTTCTGAGTGACCGGCCTGTGGATTTTTCCCACACTCTGGTTCTTCGTCTCTGACGTGAAGCAGCACCATGCCTTTTGCGCTCCTGTTCTGGGCGTTCATGCCATTTCTCATCGCTATCTCCCTCTTTTTCTTTGTCTCTCGTTCAGGAGGGAAGAGTGGAGCCAACAAGAAGACGGACGGAGTGAAGGTAAGAGACCGGAGACCGAAAAGTCTGAGCGCGACAACGAGAAGTGGTTTTATCTGAAGTGGTCACACACAGCATTCATCCCAGGAACAAATACAGCTGCCCAAAAAGGGTCCCTATCTAGGCAGCCTTCTTCCACAAGGGTATTGACTATATAGAACTATCCACAATATTAATCAATAAATCCACACGCGCCTAACAAGACTTACGGTTCGTACAGTAGGGCAGAAAAGTGAAGTTTTGGAAACATGGCGTCGTATAATTCATAATAAAATTGTAAATTGATTAATGTAAATATGATGTTTTGTCTTGACTGCGCTCACACCGGCGGCGACGCAACGCCACAAAGCGGCCGGAAGTCGTTCTTTTTCAGTGTGAGCTGGAGACTCCGGCCACAGGAATTTAACTTTATGCAAATGAGAAGTAAAGCGACGTGGAGAGTACCAATAGGAGTGAGGGACGGCGGTGTTACACTTCTTTTTATGTCCCTACAGTGAAACATTATCCGTGTTTTTTGGTTCCAGATACTCGTTTCTACTCAGAGCTCCTGAACCAGTCGCTTGGACTCGCCGTGTTGCTACCGACTTCACGTGTTTGATAGAACAGCGCTGGTGTTTTCACCGTTCTATTTGGGTTCATCAAACACTTCAAGCCGGTCAAACAGGCAGCAGAAATCGTGTAGAGCAAAACTATGTTTTCGGTTTATTCTCACAGTGATGCTCTGCACAGATGCTTTTCATACACAAGAGATTTCACTCCAGAATTAGATTTTATTTAGCGAAAATACATTTGATTTGTGGTCAGAATAGGCAAGACATCTCATTTATAGCGGGAAGACGTCCGATTTGTGGTAAAGTGTGTGTGTGTGTGTGTGTGTGTGTGTGTGAGAGAGAGAAAGTGTTGAGTGGTTATTTGTGATTAACACAGTGCAGCATTCCAGTAGGGCTTCCTTAGTCTCATCACACACACACACACACACACACACACTTCATGTAAACTTTCCTTTAAATGGTGAAAAGCTTTTTTAAACTTTCATTTTAATTGTGGAATTAAATTTTTCCCTTTAATGGTGAAGTGATGCCCTCTAGTGTTTCGTAAGACGGAAATATTAGGTCTTCTTTCTTTGATGGTGTGTTTCCAGTGTGTGTGTGTGTGTGTGTGTGTGTGTTTATCTGTGTGTTTTCTCGACATCGTACTAAAGACCCTAAATAATAAGGGATCCAATGTATAACACTTTGGTTCCTAGAAAACAGACACTTACAATCAAATGTGTGTGTGTGTGTGTACAGGAGTCTTCAGAGAGCTCAAACACCACTATCGAGGATGAAGACACCAGGGGTAAGTGTGTGTGTGTGTGTGTGTGTGTGTGTATCCTGTGCACTGGTCTGTTAGACTTCATCCATCTGTCTAGTGCAGTCGAGACTATAACCATAGAGCTCCATATTAGAGCCCTAGATAGGGGACGGCGTGTGCACTACTGAAGCACACTCCTGGAAGTAAGTGTCCCCACAGACTCGCACTGTTTTACACTGATTTTTAAAGCATTTTTTCTGTTCTGTGGATTGAATGACATCATGAGCTCCATTAAGCTCTAACATGGAGCTCTGTGATGATAACATGTCCAAGACTGTATTAACGAAGTCAACACACATCCACGTGCCTAAAGCTGACGAAATCGAATCAGCACTTCTGCACCCTGCTGTGAAATCTGAAATCTGAAATCTGTCTGCGGCTGTTATAAAATTGTGAAACCAACGTGGCAATGGCGTGATGCATCACTGTCACGCGTTCCCTTAGGATTTTAATTAAACAGGGCTCATGAGGATTTGGGGTTTCGCTCTAGTGAGAACAGAGAACCCTTAACAGTGCGTCTGTCATCATAAATGATGTGTGTGTGTGTTGTACAATATCAGTTATTCATATGTTTCCACGTCGCTTATCATCAGTTTGAATGGCAGTTTTAATACCAAGAGGAAGAGGATCATAAATACTGTCTGGTCCAAAATTAGAGTACAGCACTCACAATGCGAGCACTTCTTCTTCTTCTTCTTCTGCTTCTTCTTCTTCTTCTTCTTCTTCTTTGTCTTTTTATATCACTTCTGGAATTAATTCAGCTCGAACCGCTTGACGTACAGCCAGGAGAGAGAAAGCTTCTAAAAGCTAAATCATTATAGAAAGTTTTTTACAGTTTTTTAAATGGCTGATGTTGTAGTAAGAACACTAACTGTACATTAATTCTACTGTTTAGGACGGCGCATCAATAAATATTCTCATTCCTCATTTCTATATATTTATATAATGTAGCTATACCTTATTTATGTTTGTAATAATGTCCAAAGGCTAAAAGTGACTTTTCTGTAAAGGTTTTTTTTTTCTGTTTTTGTTTCTCAGTGAGGAAACAGGAGATCATTAAAGTGACCGAGCAGCTCATCGAAGCCATCAGCAACGGAGACTTCGAGAGTTACACGTAAGTTAGAAAGCCGCCATCTTTATGCTTCTCTCTTTATTAGTGGTGAAAATGTTAAGTTTCTGCTTAAGGCCTATTCACAGCGAAATTCCCGAAAGAAAAAAACATTCCCAGATGAGATTTTAAAATAAACACTCATATCGAGACCCACATTGCCACCCTGCAACCATGCGTCATTTTATTTTTCCGTAGCTGTCTTTTCAGAGAAGGTGAAAACCAATCAGACTTTTATTCATGTGATAGACGGCTCACATGATGTCAACCTGGTCAACAACAGCTGAGCAGTTAATAACGCCGTAGCAGCAACAAAAACACAAGAGCAAAAGGAAACGACCAAAACTGACCCAAAACCAAAATGGAGTGTGAGTGTGAGAACACGATGCAGGCTGTGGGTTCACATCATTTCAGCTCTGTTTTTCATTTAACAGACAATAATGAAATATACGTTTATGAGTAGACATACAGCCGAACGCTGCTCGGGGTTTGTTGGATGGCGATGATGTGTGTGTTGTGTTGTCAGGGACGATGCAGCACTCGCCCACAATCTTTCTAAAGTAAAGGCTCAGTGTACAGTCTGAGCTCCTGTATGAGGGGGGAGGTGTTACTGCCTTTTTTTAAAAAAAGAACTGGATGCACTCATTATCATCATCTTTTCTTTGTTTCATTTGTTTATTTAAGAGAAGCTTTTTTTTCAGGAGAAACTTTTTTGGGTGATGGTAGAAAAGTGTGAGGCTCAGAGTGAGGCAGTGTGAATAGGCCTTTACAGCTTCTTGTATTGTTAAAGAGGACGACATTAATCACAGTATAACATCGCAGAGGGCTCAGTTATATTACACACACAATATTAGTGTGGATTATCACATCATCATGGACAATAACCAAATATGGGCATATTCCTATCCTTCAGTGACCTCTGACCGTTCCTGCATCAAGCCCTAATTTAAAAACAGGCTCTCCACAGGATTGTGTCTTTCACATGAGTAAAATAACACGTGTTGTCTCCGTTTAGCGTGTTTGCCTCTTAATGAATATGTTATATATAATGAATTTGGGGCGTGTCTACCTAAAAGTGTAAAATAGGGGGCAGAGTCAATGCTAACAGATTTATTTAGCACCTGCAGTGTGATTTACTGCAGCCTGAAAGTCACTTCAGGAACAGAGACTGTGTGTAAATTAATACCATTCACTGGGTTTTAATAATGAGAAAGATTCAAAATAATCAGAAACTTTTTTAAAATTATGACTTATTATTACCGTGACAAAGTTGGTTTCATATTAGATATGCAGAGCCTGTGAAAAAGTTTTGACATTTTGAACAGAACATACACTGTTTTATTTTGCATTCGTATTGTATTTTGAACAGTTTTCGACGCGTATCACCGAGTGGACAAACAATTATGGAGCGTGTGGCAAGTTTCAGTTTCACTCCTCCGGCAGTCTCTCGTCACTCGTCACAGCTATCAAGAACAAATAGCACACGCAAATTATCGCTCGTTATTTGGGATCTTAAATCAGGGCCTCAGAGTTTAAACCCACTTTTCCACTGTTTCTCTGTATGTGCGTGTGTTTGTATGTGTAGGAAGATGTGTGATCCCAGTGTAACGGCCTTCGAACCCGAGGCTTTGGGTAATCTGGTGGAGGGACTCGACTTCCATCGCTTCTACTTTGAAAACTGTAAGTCTTCACGTGTTTATTTTAGCCTCTTTCAGTGTCTTGAGTTACAGTCGGATCCAATCGTCAAAGTACACAATTGAAAAATATTGGTGTTAAAACCAATACGAGTCTAAAACAAAACGAGTTCTATGGGCTGAAAGAATTTCTGAGTTTCTGTTATTTCCATATAACTGCACAAGTTTATATAATATAGCCATATAAATGTGTTTGTGTGTGTTTTTAAGTGTGGTCTAAGAACAGTAAGCCGGTTCACACGACCATCCTGAACCCTCACATCCACCTGATTGGAGACGAGGCCGCTTGCATCGCCTACATCCGCATCACGCAGTTTATCGATGCGAACGGCGCGCCGCGCTCTGCTCAGGCCGAGGAGTCCCGCGTCTGGCACCGACGTGACGGAAAATGGCAGATCGTCCACTTCCACCGCTCCGGAGCGCCCTCCACCATCACCAAGTAAAGAAAAAACACCACAATAAAACAGCATGCACTAAATTACAGGAAGGACCTGATGCATAGACGACTGTACTAACTGAGTCAATATCAGGTGTTAGTGATTAAAGTAGCCCTAAAGTCGTTATTTACACCATTAAAGTAGCCCTAAAGTCGTTATTTACACCATTAAAGTAGCCCTAAAGTCGTAATTTACACTATTAAAGTAGCCCTAAAGTCGTAATTTACAAGATTAAAGTAGTCCTAAAGTCGTAATTTACACTATTAAAGTAGCCCTAAAGTCGTAATTTACACCATTAAAGTAGCCTTAAAGTCGTAATTTACAAGATTAAAGTAGCCCTAAAGTCGTAATTTACACTATTAAAGTAGCCCTAAAGTCCTAATTTTAAACCATTATAAAATAATCCATGTTGAATAATAAATTGTTACATATTGTTATGCCCAAGAAACGACTAAAAATGACAAAAAATCTCTAAAACTTTACACTCATTAAGAATGCGAGGATATATGAATATGCATAATTCTGCAAATTGGAAACTCCGCCCCTTCCCATTATTATACTGGACTGTGATAGGTTCAAGCTATTTCGTGACAGAATAGTGCAATATAGGTCACAATCAACCAGTTTAAACACAAAACAAGAACACTAATGTTAAGTACGGTCCAAAAGTCCACTACCAAGAACTTCACTAATAAGTCACCTAATATAAGATTACATTCCCTAATTCTCTCTCTCTCTCTGCCGTTGTGTGTGTGTGTGTGTTTGTGTGTGTGTGAGTGTGTGTGTGTGTGTGTGTGTGTGTGTGTGCGTGTGTGTATGTGTGGGTGTGGGTGTGTGTGTGTGTGTGTGTGTGTGTGTGTGCGTGTATGTGTGCGTGTGTGTGTGTGTGGGTGTGTGTGTGTGTGTGTGTGTGTGTGTGCGTGTGTTAGCTGAGCTGAAGAGCTGGCGTTATTGGAAGTGTGATCCATCCTGGTGGTCCTGCTGTCCTGCAAGCTGATTGGACACCATGGAAGCTGCCTGACTACCCACAATCCTTTGCTTCCCATCTCTCACATGAGCATCTAAGCTTGAGTTCATCACACACATATACTGAACACACACTCAACAAGCGTTCATCACACACACACACACCGATTTAACACTGACCTTCATCACACACACATTAACACTAAGGGCCATTTCAGTCTTCTGTGGATTTGCTTGGAACGTTTTTTTTCCAAGAAAATAGGGCAACATTTGAATAGTTATATTTATCTGATATATATATATAAAATATACTTAATTATAAAACGGTTTGTTAGTTATTAAATGGAGCGTTAACGTGATGAGAAATTGAATTGCTTCCCAGAAGTCTAAACAAAAACCTTCAATATCTTTTTTTTTTATTTTGTTTCTGCATCATTGTTGACTTCCATCACCAAACATTGTAAAATAATATAAGCAAATAAAAAACAAGTAAAATATTGAAGTGCATGATAACACTTAGCTGTTTAGTTAACATTGGACAAAGTTTATGTTCTCTGACCACAGTATTTTTAGTGTACGTTATTAAAGTCCATGTTCGCTTATAAATACTCTCCTTAATTATTCTGAAAGATAAATATGAGCTGAGAACATTAATTAATCAACATGATTGGGCAATAAACACACCACCAACCGTACACTTACACAATGACACTAAAATCAGGTAAAAATCAGTATAATAATATATTTATTAATATACGCAGTTATATATATATATATATATATATATATGATAACAAAAGTAGGCTTGAGTTACAATTAAAGACCCAAGATGAACCGAAGTTACAAATAAATAAATCAATAATGATAAATTCATAAAATGAAGTGGAAGTTAATGCTAGCAGCAGATTGCTAATGATAAAAGTGAGCTAATACTAGCAATAAGCTAATTCTTAAACTTAGCTAATGCTAGCAGTACAATGACAATGCTAGCTGTGAGCTAATTATTAAGATAAGCTATCGCTAGTTTGATCCATTGGCTTTGATGGACATTTAAGGGAAGTAGTGAAGGTCCAGAATAATTTTATTACTAATGGTTAAGTTATTTTGTGTTATATAAGATTATATTATATATGGACACAGTGTGTGCTCTTGGTTTCTCACCGTTTGTGTTAATTCGCTAACATTTCCAGATCATCTAAAAAAATAAAAAATAAATCAGGACAAAATAAGAAAAAAAAAAATATATATATTTAATTTCATATCACAACAATTTCCAATCCTCTTTATCCCATTTTACGTAGTTATCTCCATGTTGCTATATGTTTATCTGGCCTTTTAACTGGATTAGCACAGCATAGCTAGCTAGTTAGCTTACTAAACTAACTAATACTAGCTAGCATGCTAACACATGCTGCCTGTCTGATTGATCATATTGCATTTGCTAACAAACTTTAACCACGGGAATGACTTACGACATCTGTAAATACAATGCTGCCTACTTAGGCAGCCTCATCCCAAGTGGAAAAGGAAGTGGCCATATTTTAAAGTATATTTCCACGACAACAAAATTATACATGCTGAATATTATGGTATGTTGTATAACAGATTATGGGCACATGTCCAATTTGAGCATAACCCCTTCATAGTTTAATTTGTCGCATTATAGCGCTTGATAGTACCTCACACGTGAATAAAAAGTGGTTCATGAGTCAGTACTGTTCCTTATGTTTATTAGACTCGGTATTAGCCTCCGCCCAAACAGATGCAAAATCATCCAGCCCGTCACTAGAAAACATCCAAAATACACCAATTTATAAATACAATTACAATTATTTAACTACAACAAAAATTATTATTTCAAAACATATTCACATGTAATTTTAAATAAGTTTCAAGGTTAATCATTAGCTAACTTTAACACTTAAAAGGCCGGACTTCCAGAACTACTAGAATGGCCATAGCGAACATTTTAACCATTTGAATTTTTACATGCTTATTTATACTAAAACAGAATAAATAAATAAATTA
>JAOUQW010000019.1:6395168-6405572 GCA_028565825.1 Olivaichthys viedmensis | reverse complement strand
GGTCACTGCATAATTCCAGATGTGTTATTTCATAGTGTTCATGTCTTCATTATTATTCTACACTAGGAGAAAACAGTACAAATACCTATATAAGAAAACCCTTCTATGTGCAGGGGTGCACAAACTTTACAAACTTTTGACTGGTAGTGTAAGTATCTCTTTCAAGTGCTACCTGAATTATGGATAAAAATGCTTCAGCTGGAATCAGTATATAATCTAGAAATAAAGAAAAAAGATATACATCCTCACAAAATATGTCTGTTCCTGTTTAAAAACGCAGTGTGTGCTTGACGAGTTCTTACTAGAATTAATTTTTGATGTGTGTTTATTTTAGAAAAGCAGTTTGCATGATGCTAAACTGGTAGCCATTACTTGTTAGCTACATTAACCTCTCTGCTCCAGGGCAAATTTAAAGAAACACCAAGCATGTCTTTGCTGAACGACTCGCAATCCAGCAAGCTAAAATTTCATTTTTCTCCAAATTGTTCCTTTAGTTTGATCTTTAAGCAGACAGAATTAATGTAGCCGAGTGTAATACTCTGTAAAATACAGCATAGGTTTTCAGAAAAAAAGGATAAAAGTCAAGATGTGGTACTTTATGTCTGTTTTATTCGAAGACTAATGCAATTCTACAGGGCTATAACATAACAAAAACCAACATTTACAGAGTTTATTAAATCTCCAACAAATAATTCCATTCCTCATGGCATCTTCATCTTTCAGAAAAATACAAACCATTTCAGGGATGCATGTAAATTTAAAGCTATGTCCATGTACATGTGTGTGTGTGTGTGTGTGTGGGTGTGTGTGTGTGGGTGGGTGGGTCGGTGGGTGGGTGTGCGCATTAGCATGTTGGAATGTATCTACCCTGTTTAAGATAATTGCTTAGCTACGGGTGTTGAACACTCACTTAGAACATAAACATTTGTGCTTATAAACAGACAAATAAAGATGGAAAATGAAAATAGAAACAGGTGTTTTAGGCTCAGATTAAGAATATTTAACATTTTATTTCAGTAAATGGTGCACTTTATTATAGTCGGTTGAGATGAAACACCTTTGAAGTCCATCCATCTTTTTGCCTAATTTTTATTTTATTATATTTTGTTAAGAAATGCTGATTACGTTCAACAGCTTTAATCTATGGTCCTGTTCCAATACTGCTTTAATTGCGCCCTTGTCGACTTCCCTTGGTGAAGTGAAGTTTTTTTTAGAGGCCCGAGGGATTGAGTCGACTTCACTGTAGACTTCGGGAGCGCAATTACCCAGAAGGCATTGCTACGATTTGACGATCAATGAAATAGAATATGTAAAAAAAACATTTGATTGTCTGTGTCCACATTGGGTTTTTTTTGTGCTACTTTATTGTGCTAGCTAACTAGCATGCTATCAGTTAACAACACTAGCTAGTTAGCTAGCCGATATAGCACTGTACACTCTTAAGAGGAAGTGGGCTGTATAAATTGTGAAGGAAATTGCTTCAACTATATCGTTCTTAGCACCGAGAAAATGTTCCATTACTCCGACTTGAGAGTTTTTCATGCATTGCGATTCTGCTTGCATTAGCATATAGCTGTGTTCATGCTAAACGTTAGCACATCTGCACCTAATCTTTAACAGAACTGAAGCTGGTAGACCAATTTATCAGTTACAATTCATCATACACTGAAATAGAAACTAAAATGACTTTCATTGCCTTGGACGAATGGCATGTTTGTAGCCATATTCCATGAAAGTTGCTATTTCCAGGTTTAATTGGAGAAATTTGGGCTGTCAGAAAACTCGGACGTTGACATGAAAGATTTTTCCCGATTGGAAGATGGTAATTACTTAAAGTCGTTTCCGTCTGATGTAAACGCAGCACTACAGACGTTTGAGTCATTAAGGGAAGTCAACGAGGGCGTGTTGAAAACAACGTTGGACTGTCGGGCAAATCAACACAATTTGCGTGCAGAAAATCCGTATTAGTTAACTTTTACCATTCATACCACCATAATTACGTTTTTAAATAAAATAATGTATCAATCTAATTAGTTTAAGCTACTGAAATTAAAATACATGAATAAATAATAAAATACAATAAAATAATCAAATAAATACATGAATAAACAAACAAATAAGGAAAATGCAGTCCACATTTGAAGCCATCCATGAAATTGTACAGCTAAAAAAAAAAAAAGTATTGTCATTTAAATTTTTTTAATTGACTGGCAAATGAAATATCCACAGCTAAAGAGGGTGCATGGTCCATAATAGAGTTGAGCTCTTCATTTCCTGTACAATATTTTGCTCTATTAAGAGGGAAAAGCTGATTAGCATGTTTCAAAGCTATCCTTGCATAGCACAAAGCTCACTACGTGAATATGTAAATATGTAAATGATGCCTCTAATGTGCAAAATGCATAACAATAAGTTGGTACAAACAATATTTATTCTCTTTAGAACAAGTGTCAGCGTGGAGTATTTATATATGCAGTGTATTATAGTATTTTATATAATATATATATATTTTTTTCCCATACAGGCCACCTATGTCGTTTTAGGCATGATGATAAACATCTATAATGAAAATCTTTATATACTGTATATGTATATATTCATATTTATACAGTCTCCGATGGATTATGTTCCTGTCTGCTTGCATATCCTACAAATCCCAGAGTGCATTTCACCGCCAGTCGTGTGACCTGCTCATATTCGACGTAATAATAATTCAGAAAAATTAAACATTTTGGGGTACAGAAAGGAGTGGCAAACAGAAGCCATACCAGTAATTTAATAGTATATATATATATATATATATATACTATATAGCCGTGTATAGCTCCTGTGCATTTGAGGAATGGCAAATGTACAGAATGGCGAGTGTTCGATCGTGAAGAAGCCCTTACTATTCTCATATTGCTACATCAACGTAATTCGAAATTGCACAAGACCAAACAAAACAGCGTTTTTTAAATCTGACATCATGCTACAAAAATTAAAAAAGAAATGACCGGATTAGCTACTATGATACAGCATGACACGTGTCATGTTCTTGAGCGGTGACGGGGGGAACAGAAGTACGCCGGTTTTTTCGAACAGCGTGCGAGGCGGAAGGCAGTGTAGCTGGTACTTTCTGAGTTTCAAAATGTCAACCAACACACAACATACTGAGATTAGAGCGCCACCTAGGGAGTGCCTTCTCAAGCTGCAAGCATAGAAAAGGCACCACCATTTTTTTTTTTTTATCCTGCTCATTCGCATTCATTCGACGAGCAACTAGCAGCAAAATAACAGAATTACGTAATGGTTCGCGATCGATGTGCGCTCTCAGCAGGCAACTCAAAGCCACGAAACCCAGAAATGAAAAGTGAGAAATTTGATTCAATATTAAATATGAAATGCATTTTAACAATGTTAGGGTTAGAAGATGCTTTTATCCAAATCAACTCACAACTGAGGCAGAATCCAAACTTGACTCTGTGTTCACACTAGCAAGCGACAAGTCGCTGATGTCACTTCATCTTTGTTGCTTATGGGCGTGTCACGACGCCTACTGTTGTCACCTGGGGGTGTGGTCTATTCAGCCTCCCTAAGTCTCCCTGAACTCAAAAAAACAAATGTGACTTTTAAATGCTTACCTCCTCTTGGATGGCTGATTTTAGTCAAATTTGTTAACACAGTGGTAAATTCACTTTTTTCCATTTAAACCAGAGACTCTCTCAGTACTTCTGTTTGAAACTGATTTGGGGCGGGGATACATATGAGCTCGGTTTGTCCAAAACCGAGGTCCAAAGCCAAAGCTCGTCTGAGATTAAAGGATAACGTCGTAACTGCAAAGTTTGCAAAGTTAGCAAACTTTATGCTAACCTAGCTAAAGTTAGTAAATGAACAGATGGTGATTGTCATGGTAACGTTTAATCTGGACAGGTTTTGGCTGTTGTTAAATAAGTCAGTGAGAAAATGAGGATGTAAATCGATGCTTTGATACTGAAAGCCCACTCGTGTCCACCTGTGACTAACACTACAGTTTGGGACACAGCCCTCAATTCACAGCTGTCGTGAGAAATGAGGCTCTGAGTCGTGCACTTCCATGGGAAATAAACGCTCACCTGGCACTTTGTCGGTCGCTCGTGTGAACGTACAGGTGGTTTTACATTCTAGCCTTATTAACTGTGCAACCGTGCACATTTTCTAAATGTACACTTACATAATCCTCAAAGGTAGACCTCAACTTGTATTTAATGGGCCTAAATAAAATAAAATTAATGTTGGTTTTGTTTTTTTGTTGTTGTTTTTTTAAACGAAAGTGAACCCATGAACACCCTCGAAAGCGTCATCTTAGGAAACACAACAGCTTTCTTTTTTTTTTCTCTGCTGCTAAGTGGTTGTACCTTATACATTAAGTAAAGCTCAAACTTATGATTGACATCTCTAACTTTTATAGAATATTTACAGTAAAAGTAAAATCAATAGTAGCTTTATGTCGTACGTCGTAATTGGTTCTTCTTTTACACCCACGAATAAAGCGAATGTGCGTCCACTGAGACGTGTTTTATTGCTCTCGCAATGTTGAAGATCTATTTAAATAGAAAACATCGATTACATGGAATGGAAGAACACTCGAAGGTAGCATTGACCATCGTCACGGAAACAGAAAAAAGTGCAGCTCATGCAAACATCGTATCGAACGGTGGCGTGATGAGAGAAAACACGGCGACCGTGAAAAGCTCCTGTATGTGCGATTGTAGAACGGCATTGTCTTGCACGAGTTATATACTGCTTATGTACAGTATATACACAGGTAGTGATTCATCTTACTAACATCTTATTAGCACATGTTCAGGGTGGAATCGTCATGGCGCGGATTTAGCACATATTGCAGATTTCTTTCTTCTTCGACTTTTTTATTTTTAATCAAGGAAGCTTATTTTACACAGGAGGCAAAGTGGAGACTGGCGACTCGACCACTATTTTGTTCTACTTGTGAAGACATTCAAAGAAAAGAGACGAGAAAGAAAGAAAGAAAGAAAGAAAGAAAGAAAATGAAAGAGCCATTAAGGATTAGTGGGGTTTCATGGCATCTTGAAGTTTGGGTTTTTTATTTAGGTAAGTCGCCCAGTAGACCAGGTTGAAGGTACCGAAGAGCAGAGGAAACGCTATTCTAGCGATCCGGTCGATTTTGCTCACGCTGTTGAAGGTTTTCTTTGCCTCAGCCGGTTTGGGTTTTGGCTCTTCTTTTGGCTCGGTCGGTGGAGGAGGTGCACTTTTGGCAATGGTCGCTAAACCTGGATCTCTGGCGATGTTGGGGGCGAAAGTAGTGGCCGTTGCGGCTGTGTAGGTGTTGTTCTTCTTTAGGAGTGACTCCTTCTTCTTCTTTTGCTGTAATGTGGAGAAAGCAAGTTGATTTGAGCACAGCAACAAGTAGGTAAACGAAGTGAGCCTAGCTTAGCAACGCAACAAGAAGACAAACAAAGTGCGCAAGTTAACTTAGCATGGCAATAAGTAGGCAGGTTAAGTTATTTTAGCATCGCAGCTAGTAGACAAAGTGAGCAGGTAATCTTATCATTGCACGGGAAAGTGCTGAAGTATTGGGAAGAACAAATTCCAGATGGGTTTTGTAATGGTGGAAAGGGGGGTTTGGAAGTTCTGACTGGTTGAGGTTAGGGCGAGGGGTGGGGTTTAGCGCTTGTAACCTTATTGACAACTTTATCTGAATCAACCCAATCTAAACCACTCTCTAAATTCCTAAGATTTTAGCTTAGTTGATAAGGTTTGTACCAAGTTGGGCTAAGGAATAGCTTAAAAGTCAACACCATCAATAACTGTCTTTCCAACAAGGAACTTTCATCCAGGAATTTGAGCCCTGGAATGTGAGCCCAGGAACTTGAGACCAGTAACATAGTCCAGGAACTTGAGCCAAGAAACTTAAGCCTGTGAACCTGAGCCCAGTTTTAAAGCCCAGGAACTTGAGCCCAAGAACCCTGAGCCCAGTAACTTAAGTCCTGGAACATGATCCCAGGAACTTGAGCCCAGGTACTTGAGCCCAGTTTAAGACCAGAAACTTGAGCCCAGTTTAAGCCCAGGAACTTGAGCCCAGGAACTTAAACTCAGGAACTCAGCCCAGGAAACTGAGTGTAGTAATTTAGCCCAGTAACTTGATACCAGGACCTCGAGGCCAGGAACCTGAGCCCAGTTTAAGCCCAGGAACTCGACGCCAGGAACTTGAATCCAGGAACTTGAGCACTTGAACTTGAGAGCAGGAACTTAAAGACCTGGGCATTCCCCAAATTTCTGAGCCCTGAGCAAATTTTTGTGGGCTCACTCAGCACCTCTTAAAATGCTAACTTTTTAGTCCAGGCCCTTTGAAGGCCCCCTCCACCTTGGGGTCCTGGTTAGTCAGTTCCAGTATTCCCCCACAGTGATGGCCTAGTCTGCAACTATAAAAACATTAGGATTGACATTAAGATCAATTTTTCTGTTCTACTGTTGTCTTATATTGTTGTTTAATAGCTGCATTAGCCCTTATATCTAGCAAACCTTTTGTTTCATTCATAATGCAAAATTGTCTGTTAGTCATATTCTCCATTTTTGATGTGGGTGAAGGGTTGAATCACTAAATCAATTGTGTAATCACTTGTCATGACATGTAAACACTGTTTCAGCCCTGACTGTTGGGAAGGGCTTGCTCTGGAGCTTGAGTTCCTGGTTAAGCCGAGCCCAGTGGGGAGGAACCAGAAACCCTGGTACCACTTTAAGCGCCAAGTTTGGCCCCCAGTGGAAAGAGGGCAATTATCTCCATTTTTTATTGGGTACCTAGAACAGCAGCATCATGGTCATTTTGAATAAAAAAAATGGGTGGCATACCTTTTCAGGCACAACGCTTTTCCCGTCCCAGGCGTAGCCCCTCTTTGTAAAATAGTTAACAGTGGCGAATTCGATGAGGGCGGAGAAGACAAAGGCATAGCAGACGGCAATGAACCAGTCCATAGCAGTGGCGTAGGCCACTTTAGGCAGAGAGTTTCTAGCGCTGATACTCAGAGTGGTCATGGTCAGCACAGTGGTCACCCCTGCAAACGGGAAAAACAAAATAATTTTTATCAATCATTTTTTGTATTCATCTAATTTCTGAAGGTATCAGAAAAGGAAATAGAGGGAAATCTAGTCCATGGTTCTGCCTTAAAATATAGGAATTTTGGTCTAGAGTTGATGATTACCCCCTTGAAATAACAAAAATTCTTTCTTCCTCCCAAAACTTTATATTCTTGGAGACCTTACAGATTTTTGGCCTCTTATACTTTGTAGATTCCAGCTTTATGTAAGCTTTACACTTTGTAGATTCCAGAGTTATGCTAACCTTAAACTTTGTAGATTAAATGCAATATGGCAGATGTGCATGGTACTTGGAGCTTTTTGTTTGGCTGAAGAAGACTGTGGGGCCCACGGTACAGAAAATATGGACCAAAAACGTAAAGTGGTGCGCTATAGCGCCACCATCTGGCCATTTCAGGTGTCTTCACTTGCCTCAATAGTGGGATGGACAGTGCACCTTTCTGCCAAATTTGACCCAATTTTCTCCATCTCTTATTTCCACACACACCTGCCATCAGGAAGACCCCTGAACATGGGGAGGACTAAATTTTTATCAGAATTGTTTATATTGATCATCACTGAGAGGAATACAGAGATATATTGGGAAGTTTAAAGAGAATTTTTGAGTCATTGTTACATCTGTATTGTTATAAAATCTAAAAAGACGGCCTGTAGCAATTGGACGAAATATTGCTCGTAATTAGTGAACACTACAGAAAAGTTCAATCTCAAGTCCTTTACCCCAATCGAATGTTTTCAGTTTCGGAAATGATGATGGAGGCATATGTGAGCCAAATTGCATCTAATCACAAACAAGCGTGACTGGTCACTGAGTAAAATCCATTAAACGGGTAGAGCATCGTTTGCCATCTCTGTGCATTAAAGTTTAATTAAATGATGCACAGCTTGCCAGAGTGCTGGAGGCTCACCAGATTTCCATTTACAGACATCAGACCTCACTTGGCTGCTCACTTTCTCTTATAAATGGTAAAAACTACACTGTACATTGACAATAGCATATTTTCCAGACTATGAAATGCTTTTTTTTAGCATGAGTCTGCAACTTATACATAACGTACATTTTATACATTTTGCATTAGCCTAATTGCAATATGCCAATTTCGTATTGGCTTTACTCCAGCAGTTAGACTACTGTTAGATTTACAAATGATAAAATCCCATCAAGGGTTAAGACTTTAGATAAAGTCTGGTGCCAGAAGAGAGAGAAAATACAGAATACACATGGTGAAAAGACAGAACTGGGTTGGATAAACCAATTTATATGAAACAGGACGATATGCACAGATAATTATGACATTTTCTCATTTATTTTACAAGCGGCAGTGCAGTTAGCAACGCTTGAAGAAATGAGGAAATGTACATGTGGGAAAATCACCACTGGATCCTTCAGATTATTTTTAGTTTGTACAAAAATGTCTTCTCAAACTGGCTTTACTGCTCCCAGTTTCTTATCCCAAGCAACAAAGACATCTGACAATAATAAATTATACAAAATATTAATATCCAAATAAGAAACATTCAACTTGCACAGGATTGCTAACACTGAAAGTCATAACTCCCCCCATGTTTGAGCTCCCGGAATAAAGTCTGTCCCACTCAGAAGGACAGCTCTCTTTTAAGGGTCCTCATTTTGGACAAATAAAGGAAGGGAATTCCAAAATTCTGTTCACCGGACGAGAGTTCTGGGAAAATTTGAAAGACATGGTGGACAGAACTGTCACTCAAACTACGCAATTATTTTTTTAGATGTTCATTAAAATGTATTATTGCGATAACTTCCTAAACTGTGATACAAGATCAGGCAATTATCATAATATGAAAATTTTATGTCAGCGCATGCCTACAAATAACCAAAATGAACAATAAATTATTTATTGAGTTATTGCTTTTATTGTAGCGACACGTCGTTGCTGTACACCGTCATGATCATGGCTTGAAATTAACATCCAACTCTATTCATTTGTTTGTTTATATATATAGCACTTGTGGTACATCTTTTATATGCATCTTTTATATCCGTTTTGATTTGGTTATGGCGCAGCTAACAAGCTAACTCAGAGTGTTGGTGTTAGCTATGGAAACTATACGAACTATACAAAACACATCATTTGTAGCTGCAGGCTGTCATCTGGTTTATTTGGATTGGTGAAAATGCTGACTGGCAACTAAATTATATATATTTTTTAAAACAAATTAATTTCATGACCTGGTCATGATTTGAATTTGGCTGCTGTTTAAACACTTTCGCATTCTCTTCGTATTGCATGTTTTCACCCTGTTTGAGTTTTCCATGCTTCTCCCGAGCCAAGTGAATGCCTCCTTTTCCAAAGAATTACAGTAATGTTGATGCCTCATTAAGAATATTATCATTTCACATCATACATATTCATCACCGACTCAACAGGGACACATGAAGTGCAGAACAGTTAAAACATGGAGGACTTTGTGCTGTTTTGTGTGTATTATGGCTAATCAACAATCTTAAAGGAACAGTTCATCCACAAATTGAATTTACATCGCTTTAACGTGTGTTAATGGATGGGAAAGAGTTGTCTCTGTCTCCAAGAGGTCAGAAACGTGAGAAATTTGACTCTGAATGACTTCATTCGAATCTGTACTGGGGGATTGAGAGTTTGTGTCCTATTGGACTGAATCACACTGACCTCACTTTCAATTAGCATCACTCAGAAGAACAGGAGAAAATCACAGCTTAAGCACGAACATGGCTGATATCTACTTCCTGCCAGTGTCTCTTAGCTTAGCGCAGACTGAAGTGATTGACTTTCCCTACAAGACGTCAACAACATGGCGCTAATACACAGGACCTGCACACACAAGGCTTGACTCAAGAACAGCCATCAATGCTTAGTAAAAGACAAACTTATCAAACAGAAATAAACCTTTCACTCGAGCCTTGGAGAAAAATGAAAAATGATGTTGTGGAATGGAATTGGTAAGTCATTATATCATCTTATATATCATTATAATTAATTAAATAAGTAACGACCGATTTAAAAAAAAGTCTGACAAAAACTTTGGTAGAAAAACTAGAACAAGTAATTTTTTGCCACTATAATTATCTTTAATATGCACCAAATTATGCTTTGTACAATTCACTAAACTGTTTTTTAACTTTGAAACCCAGGCCTGCAAACTCATGTGCGGTGAAAAAGGTGACATGTTAATGAACCCCCCCCCCCCCAAGGGTCCGTGTGCATCATCCCTCCTCCAAGGGTCCGTGCGCATCAGCCCCCCCAAGGGTCCGTGTGCATCAGCCCACCCTCCCCCCAAGTGTCCATGTGCATCACC
>JAOUQW010000019.1:6187666-6200036 GCA_028565825.1 Olivaichthys viedmensis | reverse complement strand
CTGCCCCTTCGCTCTGACCCCAGCTTACCAACATGCTGGGATATGTGAAGAATCAAATTTCACTGTACTGTACTTGTCACATATATATGTATATGTGACAATAAAGAAGCTTTCATTTCATTTTCATTTCATTTCATTTCATTATAACGGTGCAGAAATGGCTCATTTCTCGCATGATTTCTAAAATACATTGGTCAGGGATGACCGAGGGTAATGTGCCTGGGCTGGCACTGATCTTCAGATCACATACATATCCACAGTTCAGGAACACATGAGATTATTCAATCTTCCCCAAGGAGCTCATTCTGCTCATTTAAGATTAAATTACTCGGCCAAATCAAACTGTATTATCTAGGGAAAGGCTATTTTATTGCTATGTTTACATTGAAAAAAAAATTTAGATTTTGAATGAACTTGTGTTTGTGTTCAAGTCTTAAATTATGTCAGTTTCAGCAAAACGGACTCCAAATGTCCTTACTGAACAGACAGTGAGGGGTAAGAATATGTGTCCTGCATTTTAGTTTAAAAACTGTTTCCTCAAACAGTTTCCTTCCAGCACCTAACATTTACATGACAATTATTTTTCTATTTGACGGATTATTAAATGGATTACCGCACCCCTTTCAAACGCATCGAAAATTCATTCAGATTGACCTCAATCGGTTTACTGTATTCTGGTTTAGGTGTGTGCGTGAACGTTTATTATACCCATTGAGCCATCAGTCAGATAATTTACGCATTATGTGAACGTAGCTAATGTCTAGAAAGCCAGGATGGTATTGCAAGCACTGGAAATATTATGAAAATGGGTCATTCAAAAGACTTAAGTGCTCACCGATCCGCCTCGTCAAACACCACATACTCCACATTCTGCAGCTTGAGGTTCATTTCCATGACGACATGCATCAGCCGGCCGGGAGTACCAATGATGCTGAAGACATACAAGAGACAATAATTATTAGCCTACAAATAGTGACAATTTCATTTATACTATTCATCACATAATATAGCCACAATGGGTTATGCAACATCAAATGCAATAGATGAAAAATGGTGCTTTTACACCAGACGTGCGGTGATCCCAAATTTCGTTCTAATTTCCACAGCCAAGTGACCTGTAACTAAGTAAGTGTGCTGAATTTAGTTACCCTTTTTGCAAGGGTACCAGGACTACCAAATAGGGACATATGGATGGAGCTTTGGTCAAAAGCAATCACAGAATCGTCACCCGAGTCGGACAACCACAATTTTGAATAAACACTAAGGCTGTGTCTTAAATCATACTACAGTGCTAGACACTACAGTATGTCAAAATAGTATGCAACAATTTGTTACTTCATATAGTGGCATACTATTAACAACAAAAGTATGCGGTTTGAGACGTAGCCTAGCCAGCTAGAATTGCTTTTCTACTGAACCATGCAGCACAGCAATCTTCAGTAACATTCTCATTAGGAAAAGTACAAAGGAAAACCAGAAAAGATCTGTTTGGTCGCTGCTTTATGTCTCTTCAAAATCAAAATAAACATATTTTTGATTTTGACGCTACACTGTTACCACTAGCGTCGCGTGGGAAATTATGTCACCACTGCACAAGCTCCAGAGAACTTCTACTTTCACGGGTAACGTTACGCAATGGGAAACGAACATGGGTACCAGAATACAAGTAAACGTGTAGATGGATGAAAAGACTCTCCAGCGGTCTCTTCTGTGATGGTGTTACTCAAAGAGCAACCTCAGTATCTGAAGGTGAAAACTCAATGACACTTACATGTCTGGATTCTCATGTAGAGCAGCAAACTGATCGTCCATGCTGGAAAAAGAACACACACACGTCAATGCCTGCTCATAAGTCAACACTGCTCATAAGTCAACAAAACAGAGTTTTTGAAAGTACCTGTCTCCTCCAAGGATCAGTGCCGTTTTTAGCCCCGTAAACTTGCCCAACTGGGAAATGACCAAAGAACACGTATGAATGAGCAATAAACAGTAACTAAATCAATCTTGCAATGCGTGGCCTTCGAGTCAAAGTGGTGTACGGACCTCTCTAGTGAACTTCATGGTCTGTAGTGCCAGCTCTCGCGTGGGTGCGAGGATCAGAGCCCTGGCACCCATCTGAGCTTGAGGGCCCTTCAGCCTCTCAAACATGGGCACCAAGAACGCAGCCGTCTTTCCACTCCCTGTTCTCGCCATGGCAACGATATCTTTACCGTCCAGGATGACAGGAACAGTCTACGACAGCAAACGCCAACATCATAAAAATGATCATGATGAATTCAGAGCAAACCTGATGGACTGTACAGGCAGAGGGGACTCACTTTTCTTTGGATAGGTGTCGGAACTTTGTAGCCCTTCTTCATGATCCCTTTATAGACGGGATAGCTGAGGCCTATGCAATGCAAAAAAAGATTTTCTGTGAGAATTTGGTGTCAAAGTCAGTGATATGTTTAAAATGACCGTCAAAGGTCTACAGATAGTCATACCCATGGACTGAAAGCCGCCGGATTTTTTCTTCTTCTTGTTCTGAGCTCGAACCATCTCTCTCGTGTCCGGTTCCACATCCGACAGGCAATCAGATGACATGGGGAAGCGAGGCAGCTTCTTACCAACCTGTGAAGAACCGTTTCAAACATTTCAACACAAGAATGCTAAACTTGACAATCTATGGCAACTTGCAAGATTGTATTATTTTTAATTAATGCTTGTGGCAGTCCTGAGAACTGATAGATATGCCAGCTTCTGTTTAGTTGTGGTTCTCTGTGTGAGTGTAATTTTGAGACACTCTTTATTCTTCCTACAACTGTTCTGCACTTGATCTTGCAGAACTTATTAGTGTCAGCTCATGTAACAGTTAGCTCCAGAATTATTGGCACCATTGGTAAAGATGGGCAAAAAAAAAAAAAAGTTATGAAAAAATTGATTTGTCTTTTATTGCCCCAACAGTGGATATGGGCATTTTCAGGCATGTAGCTATTTTTTTTATAGCCATTGCGTGATTTATGAAGGTCAACACACTTTTATCTCATTTCATGTGTGTATTCATGTTGATGAATGACTAAGGGAATTTGGCTTCTGTGTCACCTCATATTTATACCCCAGTGAAACAGGAAGCCATGGATGACCGCTTAAGAGTTCCTAAACTCTCAGGTGACTGGGACCATGCTTCAGTTACATTTTGCTCATAAGAATGTTTAGGAGTGCCAATAATTGTGACACGTGGTTTTGTTAAAAAATATATTTTTGGATAAGGGATTTTTTATTTTCTGTGTTATTTTCTTCCATTTTTAATTTCCTTCAATTAAATGTTAGATTTCTCTCCTATTTTCAGTGTGAGATTAAGCAAAGACAATTTTCATTAACTTTGTTACCCATCTTTAACAAGGATGCCAATCATTCTGGAGCTGACTGTATATATAATGATGTCCCAATCTGATACGGAGTATCGGTACCGATACTGGCTTAAAACGCTGGATTGGTATCGTATCATGACGTGACATCTGACGTGTGGTGTTGACTGACAACAGAAATCGTGCATGCAAACATACTATACAAATTAAAGTCCACTGCCATCGCGCCTCTGAAAGTACACAAACCTCTGCGACAAAAGATTGCAGAGTCGCTCAATTACTGAGGATGGCAGTATCGGATCAGTATCGATTATTGGCCCATACCCAGAGCTCCGATATTGGTATTGTATCGAAAATGAAAACGATGCATCCCTAGTTGTATGCTTGAATCGTATTCTACATCACTTGTAAGTCGTTTTGGATCAAATCCTGTCAAATTAATACATTTTAATGTAGACTGGCACAAACAGAAAACTTCAACGACTGGTTCGCTAGATCCTGTCAAAAAAATTCTGAATGAGGTTAGTACACTGTAACATACCCTTTACATCAGAAGTTATCTTATAAGGCCGTTAGAAGCATAATTCCTTTTTGAGATGCTAAGTCTTCCTTTTATATTAACAATTTGACATTATACATATATATACATATATATATATATATACACACACACACACATACACATACACACATACATACATATATACACACACACACACATATATATATATATATATACACACACACACGTATATACACACACACACAATTTATGTACAAGCGAGTGTGTAATGATTTAGACTACATTAGATTTAGCACCTGATTACATTATTATATTGATTAATAACCATAAAATCAAAATTTATACATAAATGAAATAACACGCAGGAAAACAAGTTAGGACCCTTCATTCTAAACCAATAATAATAACAATAATAATAAGTATAGTTGTTGTAATTATTGCTGTTATTGTGGTATTTATTATTATTATTATTATTATTATTATAGTAACTGTATGTGATTTCTCACCATAATATGGGGCTCTCTCCGGGCTCCTTCACTGTGTAATACTCTTTATCCTGAGGAAGAACCTTCGTCAGGCCAAAGTCTCCGATCTTCACATGCATTTCATTCTCCACTAGAATGTTCCTCGTGGCCAAGTCTCTGTGCACGTAACGCTTAGAGGCCAGATAGTCCATCCCCTGTCAAACACACACACACACACACACACATCCCACAATGCACAGCGTGAGCATGAGGAGGAGAGGTTGTGCTGGTTTGTGATGTAGCAAGTGTGTGTTTCAGTGCTGCTTTAACACACCCTTATTGACTTCCCCTCATGCCACATGAGTGCACACTTGCAGCAGGGGAAGACGTTAGAACTGGTTAGCATGCTAACACTTTGGCTTGCTAACTCACTAGCAGAGTAAAGTAACAGAATTCCATCAGGAGGAGCCGGGAGTAATAAAACAGACAATAAAACCCGAATTTCAACACAGACAATCAAATGTTATAGTTTTGAAATGGGATTTTTTTTATTGCTCCTGTTCACACTTGTAAACAGCTTCATACACCATTTTGAAAAGGGAAACTGCATCAGGAATCAAGCAATGCATTCTGGGTAAGTCTACACTGATGTCGACTCGATTCTTCATCTAATAAATGAGGAGGAGAAGTGGAGAAGAGCGTGATAAACGACTAGTTTAAACCCGTGAAGGAATAAGTGTGTGTGTGTGTGTTTGTACCTTGCAGATCTGAGAGGCGTAGTGCAGCAGCTTCTTGTGATCGAAGCGCTCCTTGTTTTTGGCGAGGTATTCCCTCAGACTGCCGAACGGAAGGTACTCCATAATTAACCGCAGGTTTTTACGACCTGGAAGGAAAAAGAGGAGGAAGAATGAGAAAAACTCCAACAACCTGTTTCATCACGTGATCAGATACCGTCAGGTCTAAAGATCGGAGGGCGCTTTTTTTAAATTTAATCAGTTAAACACTTTTGGTCAAAACATATTTCTCCAACAAGACTCCATCATCCTTCACTGATGTCAGTCCAGTATGGTGTGTTCTGATTGGCTGAGAGCTGTAGAGACAATAACACATAGCACATAGACGAGTGTACTAACTGAGTCAATATCAGAGTTTATATACACACTACAGTGAAAAGTTTAGACACTGGATTGAATCTATATTTGTTCATTGTCTTAAAGACTTTATGATAAAGACTTATGGTTGAAATTTGTAAATAGTGAAGTTAACGCTCATGTTTACATTTATTTCAGAATTAGTTTTTTACTTTAAATGAAATAATTTCCCCCAAACCAGTAGTTTATGATTTAGAGCGTGAGGAGAAGCAGAACAAGTGACTCGGTCTATTTGGGAAGTTTAAGAAAATCCTCCTGGGTTTGAATTGATTCTTTTTAAGGAATCGATCGAACTGATTCATGAATCCAACTGAATCAAACTTTTTGTAGCGTATACACAATGTTCACTCGCGTGTTACCGGTTAAATTCTATTTACAGTTCTAATAATAATCTTTTACAGTTTAACCTCATAAAATCCTAACATAAAATACAGGGTCTTAAACGGTTAGAAGAGACAGAGAGTGTGTTGCTATGGGAACGAGCCTCGCCTGCGGTGTAACACACTCCTTTGTATCTGACGATGTTCTCGTGCTGCAGTGATTTGAGGATCTCGATCTCGCGCTCGAAGTCGTGCAGGTGTTTAGCTGTGCTGTGCTGCAGCTTCTTCACGGCCACGACCTCACCGGTGTTATCCTGCAGCGGGTCATAACGGCACTTCTCCACGCTGCCAAAGTTCCCCTACACACACACACACACACACACACACACAGATGTGAATAAGGGCAGTGAGTTATACTGTGATATATGGACACCTTTCCCGTGTGTGACGTGTTCTACCTTTCCGAGCTGCTGCAGGAAGATCAGGTGTCGCGCCTCGAACTGCGTCGGCTCCTGACTGTCAAACGCTCCGGAGAACCCGAAGCCACGGTTCCTCACGGGGAGAACATCTTTCTCTACCAACAACTCGTAATCTGAGAGAGAGAGCGAGAGAGATAATCCTCTGTGTTATAATTGGTATTTGGTTGCTGATCCACCTGATGGGCTGCAGCTGGACTCACTATCAGAAATTTGTGTAATGATGTATTTTTTTGCTTAAACTTTTTTCTAATTCGTGCTGGGCTTCTTGTCATGTCGGCGTGGCCTATCTGGCCTTTTTAAAGTTTAGATAAATGTAGTATAATGTGTAGAGGTGTGCAGTGGTGTGTAGAGGTGTGCAGTGGTGTGTAGAGGTGTGCAGTGTTGTGTAGAGGTGTGCAGTGTTGTGCAGTGGTGTGTAGAGGTGTGCAGTGTTGTGTAGAGGTGTGTTGTGTAGAGGTGTGCAGTGTTGTGCAGTGGTGTGTAGAGGTGAGGTGTGTTGTGTAGAGGTGTGCAGTGTTGTGTAGAGGTGTGCAGTGTTGTGCAGAGGTGTGTTGTGTAGAGGTGTGCAGTGTTGTGTAGAGGTGTGCATGTGTAGAGGTGTGCAGTGTTGTGTAGAGGTGTGCAGTGGTGTGCAGTGTTGTGTAGTGTTGTGTACCGGGGGTGAAGAGGCTGTTCAGGTCTCTGATGACGGATCTGAATGACGGACGCTGGAACAGTTCATAATCCATACAGCTGTTGATCAGATTGGCCAGTTCTGTCCATTTGGGTGCAGGCAGCTGGTGTCTGTCCTCATAGAACAGCAGTTTCTGTACAACACACAGGCTGTTAGCTGACTAATTACACTCTATTAGCAGAGTGTGTGTGTGTGTGTGTGTGTGTGTGTGTTACCTTTGCGCAGTCGAAGGAGCTGAGTGGTGTCTCCCCCCCGGTGTAAATTTCCCACAGCGTAGTGCCAAAGCTCCACTTGTCTGTGGCTGAGCTCAGGTTCCTGGGATCCTCCACACACTCCGGGGGAACCCAGGGGATGTGCTCGATCAGAACTACATACACACAAAGAGAAAGAGTAGAAGGTGAGTACTGAGAGAAAATCACTTTGATAAAGGGTGTAGTGTGTGTGTGTGTGTGTGTGTGTGTGTGTGTGTCTCACTCTCTCTGGGCTGAACGGAGATGCTGATGCCCGGGTCACTCAGTTTGATGAAAGGCGGAATGTGTGTCTTTCTGTCTTCCTCTCGCGCAAGCAGCACGTTTTTAGCACACACATTCCCATGGATCAGGTTCTTATCCTCCTGCCAGAAGAACACACACACACACACACACACACACACCACGATTACAACTCACTGAACTGATTTTGATGTCAATTCTGATTCCAATTCTTATTTTGAATCTAATTCCGATTGGGGTTCCAATTCTAACAGCAATTTCGATTCTGCTTCTAACTGTGTTTCTAATTTTAATTCCAATTCTTATTTTAAATCTAATCCCAATTCTGATTTGAATTATAATTCAGATTCGTGTTTTGATTCAGATTTTCATTAGGATTCTAATTCTTACTTTTTTATATTGACTCTGACTCCGATTCACTGCCACAAAAAATCCTTGATTGTAAACACCTTGATTTTAAAATATAAGACTGTTTTAGCCAAATACAAAAACTTTATGCTTGTGATGTTCAGGTTGAAAAATGGCCTGTGATTGTAAATATTGTAAATATCTGTATATTCACACAACTGAAAGAGATTTTTCTACAGCGATCTCACACACACACACACACACACACACACACACAGTGACCCACCAGGTAGTGCATGGCCCAGGCCAGCTGCTTGGCCACCTCCAGTTTCCAGGTGATGTTGATGGAGTTGCGGTTCCTCTTCAGGTATGTGTCCAACGAGCCGAAACGCACAAACTCCTGCACCATGATGTCTGTGACACCACATGAACATCATATAACATCATGTTCATGTGCTCATGCGTAAATGGAGAGTGTGTGTGTGTGTGTTGAAACTTACGCTCTTCTGTGCACACACAGATCCCATAGTTCAACAGCAAGTGCTTATGGGAAATCTGACTCATCATACTGGCTGCTTCAAAGAAGGACTGTGAGAAAAAGAGAGTTTATACTTTATAATCACTCGATGATAAAAAAAGAAAGAAAGACGTTATCTGACAGTATATAACTTGTGCTCAGCTGTCATGCACACACACACACACACACACACACGCAGCAGTGGAGTATTCCCATGATACCTCAGTGTAGTTGCGGTGGCTCTTGTCCAGCACCTTCATCACCACATCCATCTCGTGCACCTCTCCATAATCCCCCAGCTCCCTCCTGACCCCGCGGAACACCTGCGTGAACGTCCCCTGTCCCATACTCTCCATCTGATCACACACACACACGCACAAAAAGACATCTATGAAGGTTTTACTGTGATAAATATCCTGTGCTAAAGTTTCTGGGCTACATTTCTTTGGTTAGAGATCCTGGGCTAAAGTTTCAGCTCTAAACTCATGTAAGGTTACTGGGCTAAAGATCCTGGACTACAATTCTTAAGCTAATGATCCTGGGCTAAAGTTCTTACCATTTGCAGGTCCTCCCTGCGGATCTTGTGGAAAACCATTTCACTGATGTGTTTGAGGAGTGATTGAGAGAAAAGAACATCTGAGCCCTGATTAGTCCTGCAGATCAACAAGTTCGACTTATCTACACAGAGAGAGAGAGAGAGAGAGAGAGAGAGAGAGGGAGCGATAGAGAGGGAGTGTTATGATTTTAATATCACTATCACTTTTATTAGCATATATTGTTTATCAAATTTATTTCCTTTGATGCTAATTAAGCAGTGAATGTGAATCAGAATATTTTGGTCTTTTATTGCAGCAACAGGTGCAGTAGCCTATGAGAGCTGGGTGTGTGACCTCTGACCCGTAAGTGACCTCTGACCTTTGCTCCTGGTTGGGCAGCACTTGGTGAACTGAAAGACGTGACCGTCTGAGCGCAGCGCCTCCTTCTGGTAGCGGTGCAGCAGCTCACTCAGAGTACTGAACACACACTTTGCTCCGCTCAGCACAAACTCGCCCGCTGGAGTGCGCACTATCTGACAGTGCTTATACTCGAACGCACCCTCGTACTGCACACACACACACACACACACACCAAAAAAACACACATGCACAAATAAAAGAGTGTTAACTTGGAAGAAACACCACACAAAACCACGTTCATGCCGGAGTTGCAGACAAACTGCTCACTGTAGTAAAAAGAGGTGCTGATGTATCAAATAAATATATATAAAATCAGCAATGCTGTGTCAGTCTTATCCTAACACACACACACACACACACAGACCCCCACCACGAAGGACAGGAAGTAGTTCATAGCACACACTCACCCCCACCACGAAGGACAGGAAGTACTTGTCGTAGTCTTTAGGGCTGCAGCGCAGGATGTACACTCCATTAGCGTTGTCACAGCGACGGAGACGGCTAATGGCAAACTCCATCCTAAAGCCAGAGACGTAGCATGAAGCTTTACAGTTACAGTTGTGCTGCTTTCAAAATTAAAGGGATAGTCTGGAACAACAGGAACACAACACTGCTGAGTAGTTGTTAAACTCACGACACGGGCCCGTGGCAGTTGCACTGAATGGCCTCCAGGAGTCTAGGGGGCGCCACCTCTTTGCACAGGTAATGATGAATGTCTGTGGTTAGCCTGTAGTAGCCGTCGATCAGAGACACGAAGGACAAGGCCTCAGACAGAGAGGAAAACTCCAACTCCTGAAATAAACGAGAGAGAGAGAGATTGATTAAAAAAAGGGAAAAGGAATGTGTGCCTATTTTCATATTAATTAGGATTAGGAAAGGCTAAATATATTTAAAAAAAACCTGCATACTGTTCAGACCTTTAAGTGTGTGTGTGTGTGTGTTATACCAGCGTCTGGCTGTCCTGTCTGTTGATGGTAACGATGCGACTCTCCACAGATCCGTCTTTCGTCGCCTGCTTAATGCTGATGTCAATAACATCGGGGAAATCACAGTACACCTGCAGATCCTGTACAGAGAGAGAGAGAGGGAGACAGACAGATAAACAGACAGAGATAGACAAACAGAAACAGGCAGACAGACAGACAAATAGAGCAAAAAATAGACAGATCAATTACAAATAGATATCTATCTGCCCGTCTATATCTCGATAGCTGTTAAGTTTTTTTAATCAATTATTACAATATTGTCATGACACTGTTTTGAAAAACTCTTCAGCTCACTCCTCTGACTTTATCACGTTATTTAAACCTTATTATAGCTGTGTGAGAAATCCTCGTATAAAACTGAAATCTATCTACATGTCCTGCGTCCACACCGTCTTTTCTTTTTCTTCTTTTTTAAATAGTAATGCTGTATATTTCATTTCACAGTGTTAGCTGTGGTGCTCTCCGATACCTGATGATGGACTCGTCTATGTGGTGTGTGCTATTGACCTGCACTGCACTGGACTGATATTAGTGAACACTGATGGACGGTTCTCTACCTGTCCGTCTCCAGATTCTTTCCCCTTGGCCCACTGGATGCCGTGGTTGCCGGTGACGACGATGGTCACTGTGCCGATGGAGGGCTCGGAGACGAGAAAGCGCTCGGTGTAGAAACTCGCCTGCAGAGTCTCTAAACTGGCCACGTACTTCAGCATGAGCTCGGTGACAGGAGCCAGGCAGCGGCACAGACGCTCCACAAACCGCCGGAACCGGTACCGGATCCGCTTCCTCGTCACAATGTGGTACCTCTGGATGTGGGTGCGTATGGCCTTAGGCAGGAAACTCTTATAGCTGTGTGTGTGTGTGTGAGAGAGAGAGAGAGAGAGAGAGAGAGAGAGAGCTTCAGTAAGACAATACTGGATTATAACAACACTGTGTTACATGAGAATGTGATTCTGATTAAACAGAACAAATATCTTTTATCATGAGGAAACACACACACACACGTCAACACTGCAAAAAATAACATCTCAGCAAGTGAAAACATCTTGAATATAGATGAATTTATCTACTATTTAAAATATATACATTATTAAGCCCATTTATAGGCTTTTTTCCCAGTTTTAAGTTTTAAATGTCGTATTGGCCTCTAATTTAGCATTTTCTCTACACAAAAAATGCCTGAAATAAGCAAAATGATCTGACAACAGAATTAGACAACTTTAAGCTCATGCAGGTTAACGGCCATCGGTCTCGTTTGTGTTGAAAGCTTTTGGGTTTTCCCCATGATGATGGATGATAAATGGATTTTACATGTGTGCAACTTCATATTTATACCCCAATGAAAAAGCAGAGCAATTTAAAAATACCATCATTTTTTTTCAAGGATGACAATTTGTTTGCATTTATTTGAAATATTCTTTAGAGGTGTCAATAATTTTGCCACGTATGTTTTTGAGAGAAAATACTATTATTAAAAAAAAAGTTCTCTTTTTCTTAGAGCAACGGTAAGTAGTTTCTCCTATTGTTTGAGTGGAACATTTTAAATGTATTGTGTGTAATATTTATTTTATACCATTACTTTTGCTTTTTTTTTTTTTATGAAGGGTGCCAATAATTCTGGTGGGCACTGTATAGTTTCATCAATAATTATTTTATGAAATGTGCAAATAACCACTGTATAATCTTTTTATTTTTTCTATGTAAAGCACTTTGAGGCTCAAAATGAAAGTGCTCTATAAATAAATATTATTATTATTATTATTATTATTATCACTTCATTTTGAATTTCAAATGTTTTCAAATCTTCTTGAGCTTAATATTCTAAAAAACTTTAAACTTTATTTCAAATTATATGATGCAAAAAAAATTCAATAATTAAAATAAATGAATAAAAAATGTTTTTTAATAGCCATGTATTTTTTTCTGCAGATTTTGTGTCGCTTGTTCGTTTCCAGAGGCGTGCCGTCTGCTTTCTTACTCAGTGTGTTTATTCATACTGCCCTGTGTGTGTGTGTGTGTGTGTGTGTGTGTGTGTGTGTGTGTGTGTGTTGTGTTCTGTTAGCTTAAGCGTGAGCAGAGTGAGAAAGAGCTGCACAGTGTGTCTAGAGAGATACA
>JAOUQW010000019.1:6169206-6184255 GCA_028565825.1 Olivaichthys viedmensis | reverse complement strand
AAGTCATAATTACGAGACAATTTACCGTTATTACGAGGAATACTAGCGCTAGCACAATATCACTTTTTATTTTCCGATACCTATTTTTTTTTTAAACTACTAAGCTTTAAGATTAGCGTTTTTTTAAACTGAAGCACTTCACTTTAAGATGGCCAACTTAACTTCAACTATATTTGCACAACATGGCAGCCTTTAAAAAAACAAAACTCTATTAAACTCTTTCAAACAAAAACAAAACAAATATCACAGTGCAAACGTGTGCGAAATGAGACGATGTGAAATAAAAAGAGCTGTAATTCCAGTGTAACACTTGTGCACGCCTAATATAATAAAATCAATATGTAAATAAAACTGCTTCTAGTTAAAACAATAATAAAAAATAATAAAAAGTTAACAGTAGAAAATAAATCAAACGTCCCTGTATAAGCCGAGATTTATTACAGAATCAGATAGGATTTATTATGTTTTATTTTTTTCCCGATATTTGAACCATATCGGTTCGATACTGATACCGGATATCGGTTCAAGGTCAAGTGTTGGGTAACCCTTGACCTTGAACCGTTTTCTCATAATCTCACATTATAACATGAAATATAATAATAATTAAATATAATAATGTTTAAAAACACAGTTTGTAACACCACGATGGATGTGTTAATGAATTAATAAATTAGGTTTTAACTCAAACACACTGCTTTAAATCACAGGTCATCATCAAACTGATCCAAATGAATCGTTTGGGGGGATTTTTTTTTTTAAAAATTAAATTTTATTTTAAATTTTATTTAAAAAAAATTTTTTAATTTTTTTTTATTTTATTTTTTTTTTGCAAATAACATCTGATTCTAATCCTCAGTGGTGTTACATACCTTTTATCTGAAGTTTATCTCGATATAAAATCTTGCTTTCACTCTTGCATCAGTGCATCTAGATCCGTGTATCGATCACACCATGAACACGTCAATCAATTACTGATCCGGTTTGGTTTTGGTTTGTTCTACACTTACGCTAAGAGCCAATCAAAGTCAAAGTCCCGCCCTCGACAGTGTATCTTGAATCCTGATTCGCCCCTTGCCACGCCTGGTATTGAAATGAGGACGCTGATTGGTCACACGCCGGTCGGATGGTTTTTGGTCACCGGGAAAAACTGCAATACCGCGCTAGTACCACTAGAGGGCATAGCTACATAAAGCCATTATACTGCTTATTATTATATTTTTTATTTACATTATTTCATTATTTATTTGTTATTTTATTATAATTTGTTTAAATAATATTATTGTTCTGCTTGTTTTTGCTGTTGTTATTGTTATCATTAATTCTATAATCGTTCACGCTTTGCCAACATTGTACACGATACAGTCATGCATAATAAAGCATAATAATAATAATTAAATAATTAAATAAATATGTGGTAAAGAAATGTGGAAATAATACTTTAAATATCTTTATTTATGGATTTATTTATATATTATAAAGTCCCATATTGTCCCCCATAAACTTCCACCTCAATGGATGAAATAATTGTTAAATAAATACAGTTATATCTAAAAGCATTTTATACGGATCCCCTACAAGTCTTATTTTCTTTAACACGTTTGATAAAATGTATTTTAATTGTAATTTTATGTGAAGGTTGTTTGAGGCTATCTGACACAAGATGAATGATTTTATTCAATGATTTTTGTAATTACCTTAATTCCCCTGGTCATATTTGATATCACCGAATGTTCAGTGTACTATGCTATAAAATACAACTTTTTTTTTTGTACTTTTACTTTAATAAATAAATAAATGACCGTTATGCAAATTCTATCGTTACTCCGTGTTTCGTTTCATGAGCTGGAATGTATTACTGGATTAGCCTGTGTAATGTAATAGTGTATTTTGGACGCATGAAATATTTCTTATATTTATCGATAATGTAAAGATGTGAAGAAATCTAGCTCTTTTTGTAGTCCGTCATCAAATAAAGACGATCATTTGCACAAATCGGATACCTCATCCGGGTGCACACATCCTAGCTGGCTAAATATCACGATGGTGCTAAACATTTCTCCACATTTCTGACTTCCATCATCATTTCCAGCTCTTTAAGAGCTCATGGTTTCTATAAGTTCATATGTTTATACCAACTTCGTTAAAGGACACCATGACTACTATAGACGAGCTAGCAAAGGATAGCCAAACGCCATCATCATTGTATTACAATCGTTTTCTAAAAACTGCAAGACCCTCTGGCTTTGATATAGCAATTCAGGAGTACGCTGTATAATCCAGAACCATCACTTTTTAAAGTGAGTTGTAAAAAAAAAAAAAAATGCGTATGACTGAAATCAATCGAGATATTCACACAAGAAAAAGAAATATTCAAAATCACAAAACAATACGAATCCGTATAAAATAATTTATTCCATGAAAATCGAACACCAAAGAAAAATAAGAAAAAATTCTATACTTTAAAAAAATAAAAAAATAATTTAAAAAAATCATAACCAGTCTTACGAACATAATGGTGAGAAACGTAAGCTCCCGGAAACAGCACCAACTTCTAAATTATGGAGCAGAAAAAATATTTTACGGTCATCCAGACCGGATTTAATGATACACGGTCAAAAAGGCGTGCGTGTTTCTCGAGGGAATAACCTACTACAACAAAACGGCACAGAAATCCAAGTTTTCCGTTAATTGTCCAAAAGATCCTGCGGTGAAACCGAAGCGGATCTCTGACCCATTAACCTCTTCAGCGTGAAGATAAAGGCAGAGGGAACCTTAATCTTTAACGGAGAGCTTCAGCACGAAGCCTTTTCCAATCTCCAGAGCCACATTTAGCTTCAGATGCAGATGTTTCGTCGCCTTTCACTACTCCGCCACTGATCACATGTAGTTTTGTTCCTCAGCAGTAACCTCCCAAGAACATCTAATCTCTTACAAAAAGAAAGAAAGAAAAAAAAGTAGACCATCTAAACGGATTTAATTGAAAACTCTAGGGAACATTTCGGCTCTGGCCGCCGTGGTCAGACGTCCTGGTTGGTGATGAGCTTCTGCATCCTCTTGATCTTGCGCTTGTTTTTGGGCAGGGGTTTATCGTACAGGCCGCTCTTCAGCAGATGCTCTTTGCTGTGGTGAACCTGAGCGCCGTGCTGCAGCTGGAACGAACACAGCGCTCGCAGTGGCCTCAGCAGCACCTGCACGCAGGAAGTGATGCATCAACCATACAGGAAGTCGAGGAGTTTTTATTTATTTTTCTTTCAAAAGCACTGCCGCACAAGGTTCGTTGTTAAATGGTAGAGCGAGCATCACACCGAACTCTCTCTCTCTCTCCTCTCTCCCTCTCCTCTGTCTCTTTCTCTTTCTTCTCCTCCCAGTGTTCTCTTATTGGGTTCATTATAACAGTTAACGGTTGTGTTTTTGTGAACAGACTCTTTTTCAGCATTAAAACTGTGCTCACAAGGCATTATCGGTAACCCGGCCTTGGGTTAACTCTTACGATGCTTTTGGGAAACTGCTGAAATTCATCTGTAGTTATTATTCGTACCAGAACGTCAGCTATTATAAGAATCGTCCCAACCGTTAGAACACCAAAACTGCTAAATGGGAACGAAAGACTCGGGCACCGAGGAATTGAAGCGTTGCTTTACAGCGTCATAACTAATTTAAATAAAATGGAGAAAAACCCAATTCGAATGTCGTTTGTCACTGGAATGAGGAAACGAGGTCGCTCGTCACGTTGGTGCTGGTTCGTGTGAAGGCCGGGTTACCCATAATGCCTTGTGAGCACAGTTTTAATGCTGAGAAAGAGTCGGTTCACAAAAACACAACCGTTAACTGTTATAATGAACCCAATAAGAGAACACTAGCTATTTGGGGCACGCCCCTGATCCCCACCCACCTCTTGTATGGCTTGGTTTTTCTCCATAATGGACAGAGTGACAGCAGCACACTCGAGCGTGGACAGGCACATGTTGGTGGGCTGAGTGCGGATCACATACTGACTGGAGGGGGCGCTGTTCAACTGCACCTGCAAAACAAGAGCGCACACTTCGTCTCATGTTCCTATTAAATTCCTATTTACGATCCTTAATGAAGACCTGCGTCCTAGACAGGTACTTTAAAGGGTTCTTCTATACAGTCAAAATGGTGGTGACCGAGTTCACCTATAAATGACTCATAATATTACATTTAATAATAATAATAAACTGTATGCAGCAGCGGGATAGTCTAACGCCACTCAGCTGTGCTAATGCATATTCTGCTTCTTTTAAATATAATGTAACGACCACAACACAGGAAACATTTATTAAGCAATACATTATAACAGGGTTGGGCAAATTTATGATATAATACTGATCTCGACTACAAACTTTTATCACACGTCACGGTTATCAGTATACCGTCACAACACTGTCCAAATCTTTCATTACTGACAGTAACAACTATTTTAAAAGCTGATTGGCTGTTCAAATTCACAAAAAAATTATATTTTGTATATATTAGTTTCCCTTCTTTTCTGTTTTTAGCGTTTTTGTAGAAGTTAATTAAAAACTAGATTTGCATGCAAGGTGCTGAAAGAGATGGAGGGATTAAAAAGAAGGAAGGAAGGAAAGAAAGAAAGGGTGGGAGCAAGAGAGAAAGAATACGAGAAAATCTAAGAATGAGAGAGAGAAAAAAATGTGAGACAAACAGGAAGAAAGAGAAAAAGAGAAAAAAAAGGACAGAAAAAAGAAGAATGTAAGAAATAATGTGAAATAAGCAGATAGAGAGAAAAAAGAAAGGGAAAGAGAAAGAGGATAGAGAGTGATAGAAAGTGACTAAAAAAGTAAGAATGAAAGAAATTGAGAAAAGAGTAAAAGAAAAGGAGAGAAGAAAGAAAAGAAAAAAAACAGAAAGAAAAGAAGCAGTGGGAGAGAAAGAAGAAAAAGAGACAGAAGGAGAATGAGAGAGATAGAGAGAGGGGGGTAAAGTGATAAAAGGCAGAGAGAGAAAAAAAGAATGAAAGAGTGACAGAAAAAGAGGGAGAGAGATAGAGGGGAAATACAAAAGCGGAAAAAAAGAGAAAGAATGAGGAGAAAGTAATGAAGAGAAGAGAGTGAGAGAAGGGGAGCCCTTCAGTGTGCACCTGCACTGTGTGTGTCTAAAGCAGAGCTGCTGATTGGTCGGCTGTAAAAGCACATGGTGACATCATCGGTGGCAGTCGGAACATTCCGTCTGTGTACTTCAATGGGAAAGTTTCAAACTTCAAAGTTAAATATTAAATTAATTAATAATAAACCCCAGTTGTACCCGTTTAGGTGAACGGAACAGAGCATTCCTGAGGAACATGTCCTTGGCTTGGCTCCATGTGCCGTCTATAATAATGACGTTGTGTGGAGTCACGGTGAAGTCCATGTCCAAGTCTTCCAGGTTTTCAGCATCAGATCCGGGGTACAGGATGAGGGTGCGTCTGTCTCTGCACACGGCAGCTAACTCAGGGTGCCTGATGGGAAGCTTTGGTTATTATGCTAGCTTACACTTCAGGAATCAGCGAAAAAGCTGATTTGACAATAAAGCGATCCGAGAGCAGGGAGAACACGTACCTCTCTTCATTAAACCTTCTTCCAATCAGGACTTTACATTTGCCTTTAGGTAGACAGGTGGCCAGGAGAGGGACAGTACGGAGCACTCGACTCTCCTGAGGGCGGAGCAACAAGAAACAACCGCACCATACATCATTTGTTAATCATTATTGTGACATTATGTGTTGCACATAAAGGCAATACAAAACTTTATCCATGTTTTGCAGGCCTAAAATATCTTGCACAAAGCTATATACGTAATCTGGTTAACAACAAATTCTTCCAACTGATAATCTAAACTTAAGAAAATTTGTGGTGACCACACACACCTGGTTATAAATTGAGGAGTTAAATCAGGGGTGTTAAAGCAGGAAAAAAAATCACCAACATGTGAGCTATAGGAACACAAACGGACTCTTTTGGCTTAAACACTTTGATTTTCTTTTTATAAGATTGTGAGACAGGATGTAGAACTGAATGAAGATGTGAGAAAGGCCTCGCTGCTCACACTGACCTCTGCAGGATGCTGCACGATGTACAGGCAGGTGGAGACGTCCAGCGGCTCTGCCGGCAGGAACGGGCACAGGCAAACCTTCACCGGGCGGCTACGAGGGGAGGAACAATGATTCACATTAAGCTTAAAGTTAATTTAAATGTAGCTGGCTGCTATTTGGCAGGTAATACATCCAGTCACAGACGAGCAGGTTAAAGAAGAGTTTCTACCTGCAGCCTATCAGGTTCATGAATAGTTTCCAGTTCATTTATAAACTACCACTGCCACTAGTTTACTTACAGCTACAGCTTTAGATACGGTTAGGATACGGTTAGGATAAGGTTTGGATACGATCAGGATACGGTTTGGATAAGATCAGGATATGGTTAGGATATGGTTAGGATACGATCAGGATACGGTTTGGATAAGATCAGGATATGATCAGGATAAGGTTAGGATAAGGTCAGGATACGGTTAGGATACGGTCAGGATACGGTTAGGATACGATCAGGATACGATCAGGATACGCTTTGGATAAGATCAGGATACGGTTAGGATACGGTTAGGATACGGTCAGGATACGGTTAGGATACGATCAGGATACGATCAGGATACGATCAGGATACGCTTTGGATAAGATCAGGATACGGTTAGGATACGGTCAGGATACGGTTAGGATACGGTTAGGATACGATCAGGATACGGTTAGGATACGGTTTGGATAAGGTTAGGATAAGGTTATGATACGATCAGGATACGGTTAGGATACGGTCAGGATACGGTCAGGATACGGTTCGGATACGATCAGGAAACGGTTAGGATACGGTTAGGATACGATACGGTTAGGATACGGTTAGGATACGATCAGGATACGGTTAGGATATGATCAGGATACGGTTAGGATACGGTTAGGATAAGATCAGGATACGGTCAGGATACGGTTTGGGTAAGGTTTGGGTAAGGTTAGGATACGATCAAGTTACGGTTAGGATAAGGTTTGGATAAGATCAGGATACGGTTAGGATACGGTCAGGATACGGTTTGGATTAGATCAGGATACGGTTAGGATACGGTCAGGATACGGTCAGGTTACGGTCTGGATAAGGTTTGGATACGGTTAGGATACGGTCAGGTTACGGTTTGGATAAGGTTTGGATACGGTCAGGATACGATTAGGATAAGGTTAGGATAAGGTTTGGATAAGATCAGGATACGGTTAGGATACGGTTTGGATACTATCAGGATACGGTTTGGATAAGATCAGGATATGATCAGGATAAGGTTAGGATAAGGTCAGGATAAGGTCTGGATACGGTTTGGATACGGTTTGGATACGGTCAGGATACGGTTTGGATTAGATCAGGATACGGTCAGGATACGGTTTGGATTAGATCAGGATACGGTCAGGATATGGTTCGGATAAGGTTAGGATACGGTTTGGATACGGTCAGGATAAGGTCAGGATACGGTCAGGATAAGGTCAGGTTACGGTTTGGATAAGGTCAGGATACGGTCAGGTTACGGTTTGGATAAGATCAGGATACGGTTAGGATACGGTCAAGTTACGGTTAGGATACGGTCAGGATACGGTTTGGATACGGTCTGGATAAGGTTAGGATAAGGTTAGGATTAGATCAGGATACGGTCAGGATACGGTTTGGATACGGTCTGGATAAGGTTAGGATACGGTTTGGATACGGTTTGGATTAGATCAGGATACGGTCAGGATAAGGTTAGGATACGGTTAGGATACGGTCAGGATACGGTTAGGATACGGTTTGGATTAGATCAGGATACGGTTTGGATTAGATCAGGATACGGTCAGGATACGGTTTGGATTAGATCAGGATACGGTCAGGATACGGTTTGGATTAGATCTTCTGCTTGGTTTTCTTGCACTATAACATCATACAACTTATTATTTTTTTCTCGGAAATCGGCCGGTAGGTCGTCCCAAGAATCTCGGAGAACTTGTCACGGTTCTTCTGCAGAACTTTGGTTCTCACTTTGCTTCTGTCTCTGCAGGTAAAATCCCAGAACCAGATTCTGTTTTCATCTAAAAAAAAAAAAAAAAAAAAAAAAGTGCTGCATTACTGAACATCTCACTTTCTTTAAATCATGCACTTTTTTTTTTTTTTCCCCTCCTCTTTTTTTTCTTTTCTTCTAACGACACTCTGATGCAGAAGACAGAAGGACCTTCTTGCACGGTGCTGGACGTGGGGAACACGAGGAGGAACCTGTAGGAGCCTCCATGATGAAACATGCTAACACGCTAACACGCTAGCATGCTACAGAGCTGTGCACAAGGAGAACCTCACCAGCACCGTGAACACGTGGGTCTCCTCTCGCTCACTTCAACAGGCAGCTCGGACAAATCCAGGAACCCTCCACGACCTTCTGCCATCTTCACGAGCACGCGCGCGCGCAACCGGAAGTCACGACACACGCAGGGCCGCGTCGCGATTGCTAAGCTAGCTAAGCTAGCTAGTAGGAGAACCTGTGAGGAGAACCTGTGAGGAGAACCCCTAGCGAGCCCCTCTGCTTTCTGCTTTCTGCTTTCAGACCGTGTATATATATATATATATACACGTCGTATGAATACGAGCGTTATGTAGACGTTATAAACCGGACTATGCTCGCCACACCGCGGACACGGCGGAAACCGGAAATGACGTTTTACCGTCACTATGGTGACGGTAAAACGGGGGGGGGAAAGAAAAAAAGAGAACCCAGCAGTAAACCCTTCTTCTCATGTTTTCACCGCGTTAAATGCATATATTATACATTATTATATATTATATTACATTTATATTATATTATAGAGCAGGAATGTATTCCGAATAAAGTGAGTATTTGTGTATAAACTCGTGTTTTTGTTCCTGCAGGTTCTGCTGTTTTACGAGGTTAGCTTGTTAGCTTGTTAGCTTGTTAGCAGCTAGCTGGGTTAGCATTGCTTCAGTTGAGCCACATGCTGGAAAGCAGCAGCAGCAGCAGCATCATATAGGCGTTATAACGCCAGTGAAGGGCTGTTGTGTGTTAGGATAAGCCAGGCTGTTGTTGTTTTTTTAAAATCTTTCTTTATTGCTTGGTGAACCTCTTTCACCTGATTTAAAGTTCAATGTTGTGCATCTCCACATTTATATATATATATATTTACATTTTGTCTTTACAATAAAAAAAACATAAATCAATAAAAGATTTCTGAGTTTCATTAGAAAACCAGGATTTCTGAGATGCATGTATTTTCTTTTTATTTTTATTTTTTTTTAACCATAATGCAAAGTTTTCTTTATTCAGTTTTATTTTTGTACAGTAGGGAACCATGATCCGCAGGTCGAGGATCAGCGTGCGGCCCAACGTGAAGCCCACGTGCAGAACCGCAGCCACTTCTGGAGACGCGCCGCAGGGGAATGATGCGGAGGTCAACGCTGGAGGTCGAGGAGTCACGACGGAGGTCAGACCTGCTTCTGCCGTCTCGGCAGCGGAGACGAACGATAATGCAGAATCCAAGCGCGCTGATGTAACGAGCCAATCGGAGCACAGCAGCCCTGCAGCGTGAGTTACCGATGAGTCGGATACAGGCTTAATCTGTGTCCAGACTAATTATATATAATATGTGCTTTAGACCTTTTCATCACTGGATGGGTTTTCCTTTTTAGGGACTTGGCAACCCAAAGCGCGTCCACCAGCTCTTTATCCACGAGGAGAAAACGCTTCAGTGTCCTGCCCAACCTCAGCAAGCCCAGAACAGCTCCATCCTCCACCCTCACCTCCTCCAAGTCCCCGAAATCTCCTGTTCGAGCCGGATCTACCCCGGAAATACCCCCTGCTGCCACCCTCACCTCCTCCAAGTCCCCGAAATCTCCTGGTAAAGCCGGATCTACCCAAGAACTTACGCCAGAACTGCCCGCTGTCTCCACCTCCAAGTCCCTTAAATCGCATGTTAAACCTGTAATCGCCCCCAAACTTCCTTCTTCCTCCATCCGTAACACCTCTAGAGCCCCAAGGTTTCCCACTAAAGCCGTTTCCACTCCAGACCTTTCCCCTGCCTGTCCTCTTAAAGCCGTATCTACCTCGGAATCTGCCCCAGAGCTGTGCCCTGCTCCACGCATCCTATCAGACGCTGACTCAAGCAGGAGGAGAACCAGATCTAAACCCAAACCTGTAACTCCAACTCAGGCCAGTGTAGAGACGTCATCAGCCGGGTCGGACGAAGCCGAGTCCCACTCAGCCAATCAGGACGCAGCAGCGGCATCTTTCTGCCCTGCTGAAGGAATTCAATCAGATCCCGTGTCCGTTCCCGAGCCCCATCCGGCTCCGTCGGAGAATGAACCTGTCGTACGTGATGAAAGCGACGGCGTCTCTCCAGAGGAAAGTAAGAAAACACAGCGACAGATCCCTCTGGCCCTGAGGACTCTGAACGACCCAGTGGACCTGCTCCGGCTAGCACGGGCCAAAAAACTCAGAGAGCTTCTCAAAAAAGAGATGAATAAAGAAAAAGTGAGTGTTTCTCTCTCTCTCTCTTTCTCTGTGTCTCTGCATTGATTTTTGTATTGCGGCCTGACTCTTGGTTTGTCGAGAAAATTGGCCCATCTTCAGATTTCATGAACTTATCAGCATCAGTAAAATTGGGTACTCTTCTTAAACTGGGCCATTTGAAAAGTTTAATAATGAACCTGGTTGTGTTTGACAATAAAATCTTCATGTGTTCCCCCTTTGTGCAACAGAAAGAGAAGCACCAGAGACCAAAGGTGGGATTTAAGGAGCATAAAACGACGAAAGATCACACCCAAATGACCATGAGAGAGCTCATCTACTACCTACCTTCTACTAATCCAATGAAGTAAGAGCTTCTGTGTGTTATGTCTCGCTCGTGATGACTTACTAATGTCTCTCTTCTAGGTGCGTGAGGCCACGCCTCCTTCACTGGGACTGACATGCACAGAGGCCACGCCTCCTTCACTGGGACTGACATGCACAGAGGCCACGCCTCCTTCACTGGGACTAACCGCACTGATTTTGAATTGGTCAATCTTTACGCTCCTACTCCATTGTTTTGTTTTTCTGTCTCAGCTGATTTAATTGATTGATTGGTTGATTGATTGATTGATTGGTTTATGTATTTCTCTTCCTCTCCTGTGCAGGTCGTACACTGAAGACGAGCAGAGCGCTGAGATAGTGGTGCCTTCTTCCCCGAAACCCATGTAAGACTTTCCGTGTAATATCATCTCACACTGAGCCCAAGTATTTGTTCTGCTTTATCTGTTAATAGATTTTTAATCTTTAACCTAGTTGTGTCCTGTTTCTGTCTCTAATCTTGTAAATCAGCGCTGTTGTAAATCAGTGATTAAAGATTAAGATAAATGAAATGAAATATAATGCATTTTATTTACTTATATCATTATTAGCCATCACATTTGCATTTTGTGCACAGCATAAATTTAAGACTTAAAGCAACATGAGGTAAGAGAGGAAAAAACACAATACAACAAAATACAACAGAAGTCCATATGAGCACTACATACTTTTGTATGCGCCCTGGAAACTTTCATGTATTTATTCATTTTTTTCATGTAATTTAAAGCTTAAGAAGAAAATAAAAATGGCAAGCGTTAGCGAAATGTCCTCAATTTATAGTGTTACATTTATAGAGTTTATTATTAATCATGTCATTATAAATAATTTTTTTTAATTTTTTTTGTTGAATACAAAACCAAAAAAAGGTGTTATGATTTTTATTTTCCTTCGCCTCTGTTACTTCCCACCTAAAGACACTCTGAAGTTCTTCTACAGGCCGACAGTATATTTATATTTATACTTTATTTGGCGGATCCTTTCGTTTTCTATGTAAGCGCGCGACACGGAGCCACGACTCCGGCGACATTTGAATTTAGATTTTATCATTTCTATTCAAATTAGTTATGATACAGTAAAGCGATAAATCCTAACGACTGGCTCGAATAAATTCCTCCGACCAATCCCACGGCGCTCAGAAATAAAAATTTAAAAAGCCACGGTCTCGTAATTTCCTGGGTGTAACTCACTATAAAATACATTTTAAATAAAGGTAATGCAGTGATGTGTATACATTTAGTACAGTGGAGTGTGTACATTTTGGCTACTACCATCTCATATCGGCACTCGGGCCACGCCCACAAGTGACATGAGCGACCTGTCGCCTGCTAGTGGCAGTCCTATCTTTGGTTTACTGTCGGTTGCCATGGTTTCATTGGTAGCGTGATATGGCTACACAAATGACACTGTATGCATAACTACTCATGTGACCATAAATCAGATGAGAACCCGCTAAAAATCCGCTGTTTTGCCAATTTGGACCACAAATCAAATTTATTTACACTAAAAAGGAACAATTCTGTAAGGAAATGCTTGATAAACCAAATAGAAACAAAACAGATGATGTTTCACTGTAGGGGGATAAAAAGAAGTGAACTCCTGTCTTCACCCACTCACTCACTCACTCACTCACTCACTCACTCACTCACTCCTCCCTCACTTTTCACTCATTGGTAGTCGCCACATCGCTTCTCATTTGCATAAAGTTAATCCAGTCTTTTGGCTCTTTTGGAGCCTAACCTTATGCAAATGAGAAGCAATGTGGCGACTTTCAGGTTTTTATTTTTCCCCACATTGGAAAAAATTTGAAAAATGAAACCTCGCACTTTCCTGAGCTAAATTGTGATTAGAGATGCTTTTTTTTTCAGTCCTGCAGCAGCTCCAGCTGTTCAATCAGAAACAGTAGAGAACGCAGGAGAGGAAGAGGAAGAGGAAGAGGAAGTGGAAGTGGAAGTGGAAAGAGGAGGAGAAGGAGGAGGAGAAAGAGGAGGAGGTGGAGGAGGAGGAGAAGGAGAAGGAGGAGGAGGAGGAGAGGAAGAACCGCTGCTGGCTCCAAGGGTGAAGGTGGCCGAGGACGGATCTCTCATTATAGACGAGGAAAGGTGAGGGCGCTTAATAAGATGCTCAAACGATTGTTTAATTGGCTGTTTGAGTAATTATTTAATTAGTGAAGAAGTTTAGCCGATAGATGGACCCGATCTGGGGTTGTTGTTTTTTTAAATTTATTTATTTATTTACTTATTAATTAATTAATTAATTAAGTAATTAGATAGCGAGAGGTGGGGCCTTGGTTATTGGGCTTTCTGATAAGGAAAGTTTTATTAATGTTTTTTTGTGAAGAGCATAAATGTTATACTGTGTGCGTGTGTGTGTGTAGTTTAACCGTGGAGGTGCAGAGGATGAAGGGACCCAATCCGGCAGAGGAGAGAGATCCGATATTCGAGCGCGGCTCCACCACGACGTACTCTAGCTTTAGAAAGGGCACTTACACCAAACCCTGGTCCAACCGAGGTCTGAACTTCATCATCGTCAGCACACATGCAGCACGCAGGACATTTCCGAGCCCTCCATATAAAAAGAAAATAAATAAAAACCCATGTCATGTGTTTGTGCTGGTTTAGTTTTTGAGATATTACAGCGTTCTATATCGGTGTAAGTGAGTGGCCGAGAGTGACGATGTGGTGAGATGTTTGGGTTTGGTGTTGAGTTGAGTGAGCTTTAACGCGCTGTGACGTCACGCTCCACCACAGACCTGCACTGAAATATCGCCGTTATTATAATCTCAGAAACCAAACCAGCACAAACGAATGACACAAATTTTATTCTATTTATTTATTTATTTATTTGATGGGGTACCAGCTTCATGGAGGTCGTTTGCAATCGTCAAGTCTTTTTCTCCCCTTGTGTGTTTTGTTTTTGTTTCTTTTTAGAGACGGACATGTTTTTCTTGGCCATTAGCATGGTGGGAACGGACTTCTCCATGATCGGCCAGCTGTTTCCTCACCGCGCTCGAATAGAGATCAAGGTAAGAACGTGGAACCGAGCGAGAGCACAGCTAGAGCTAGATAGAGCTCTGGTATGTGCCTCTGTGGTGTTAGGGGTCGTTTTATTTCTTTATTTCTTTTTTTTTTCTGACCCTGTTTTTAATGCGCCCTCATTGACTTCCTCCCCTTTTTGCATTGTTCTTTTTTTTTCTTTCAGAACAAGTTTAAAAAGGAAGAAAGAGCAAACTCCTGGAGAATAGACAAAGCATTCAGTAAGAGACTTTCTGTCCCAGCGTCTTTAGGAACACCATGGATCGATGATCACTGCCTGTTCTTGAAATCACAGAATTCAGTTCTAACCTTAATCTAACAGAACCGATCACGATACTCAATTAGACGGATTATCTAGAGCGTGTGTTGGGTTCTGCTTGACACGTGACCACGCGAGCAGCATCGTTCACATACTCGCCTGCGTACCTTTTGTACGTCTGCAGGATTAAAAGCGATGTCCACTAGAGGTGTCCACTGCAGGTTTCCATGACGACCTGTGAAACGTTTAGCGATGTCATGCCGTTATTCTGGGACACATATTTGTCTCTGTGCAGCAGCATGGAGATGTTTTTTAAACACACGGACGAGCTTCTGTTAGTTTCTCTTTAAAACCCTACTCCATCGTCGTGGTTATTGCGTCTCAGATCACATCCCATGCCTTTACATTTAAAAATATTTACTGATCTCAAGGATTCAGAAGATTAGAACGTAAAACAGTCTTTACGGTAGGCTTTTAGGCTACATGAGTGTTAATAGTCTAGAAACTGTCTAGAATAGTACATAAGTGTGTGATTTGAGACTAACTATACTGTACTGTACTATACTATACTATACTATACTATACTGCCCCCCACTGTTCACGTTGGTACTGCACCACGAGCACGCGTACATTTTTTTGGATGCGCACAACCGACGCACGAAACGATCGCAGGATACCCGCAGCAGCCATCTTGCGTTCGCTTACGCGCAGTTAAAAGCAAGTAGAACCCTAGAATTTAACTGAATTTTGTCGGGCTGTGTGTTATTCACACTTGCAATGAAAGTCCCCTTTAACACCCCCCCCCCCCCCTTAAGTCCCCTTTGAGTCCCCCCTTTATCCCCCCTTTGAGTCC
>JAOUQW010000019.1:6143530-6154551 GCA_028565825.1 Olivaichthys viedmensis | reverse complement strand
GTGCCCCTGTCTGTTCTCCTGTCTGTTCCCCTGTCTGTTCTCCTGTCTGTTCCCCTGTCTGTGCTCCTGTCTGTGCTCCTGTCTGTGCCCCTGTCTGTGCTCCTGTCTGTGCCCCTGTCTGTGCCGCTGTCTGTGCTTTTGTCTGTGCTTTTGTCTGTGCTCCTGTCGGTGCCCCTGTCGGTGCCCCTGTCTGTGCTCCTGTCTGTGCTCCTGTCTGTGCTCCTGTCTGTGCTCTTGTCTGTGCTTTTGTCTGTGCTCCTGTCGGGGGCCCCTGTCTGTTCCCCTGTCTGTTCCCCTGTCTGTTCCCCTGTCTGTTCCCCTGTCAGTGCCCCTGTTGGTGCCCCTGTCTGTGCCCCTGTCTGTCCTGGCCTGTGGCTGAGGGCTCATTTCTCCTGCGTCATCAGGGGTCATTAGGGGTCATCAGGGGTCAATGTACAGCTACAGTGATAGCCCAGGTCACACTTCCATGTGATTATCTCTGTATAACCCTCAGTGACTGAGTCCTCTCCTGTCTGTTTTAGTCCAGATGAAGCTCCCATGGTAGGCAGGATCAGGACAGCTGTATAATAAAGGTCCTTATTGTCTTCGGACAAGGACATCCCATGATTCTGTTCACCAGACGAGATATCCAATAGTGGAAAGTAAAAAAAAATAAAAAATTCACAATTAGAATTTTTAAAGAAAAGTATTCAAATACAGCTTCATGATAAAATCATGCACTGCGATAAAAGACAGGATTAAATACTGTCACCCTGGACTCGTTATAAGCGTCTTTGCAAAGAGGTGCTCTCTTGTGTCACTCGACATCAAGACTCCTTTATCCATCGCTCATCTCTGTGTTGGGGTTCTATGTGAAGCTCCTGTCATCCACACAGCTAAATTACAGCTCTTGGTACCGCCTCAGTTCCACATTAACATCAGTTTTATTCACTGTGTAATCTCGGGTGACCGAGTCACGTGATCCTCTCAAATGAAATTGAATTAATAAATTTTTTCAGAAGAGCTTTGCAGATACCGATCTGAACTACATTCTTCTTAACACAGTTTTTTGGGGGAAATAAAGTGTTTCTTATTCAGCAAACACCAGTTTTTAAATACTCCATATATAATCAAATGTATAATGTGAATGCAGCCTTCACGAGTGTGTCACAGATCACATTAGAGATTCGTTGTTAAAGAAATAATGGCGTTCTGTGCAGACGGATGAGTCAACACAGTTTATAAATCCACAGGAGATCCCTAGCTGGCTTTGTCTTTATTTTTAAACAGTGCTCTTTAACTCACTAGATGTGAATAAACACTTTTAGGAGATTCTCTAAAGACTGAGCTGAATAATGGAGAGTTAATGCTCTCAGTTTTACTTCACTCAGACGACTGACGAGATCTGAAACTAGCGAAATCGAAAAATGCTCATGGTGTTATAAGTTAAGCGTGTGGTTTATGAGAGATTTGTGATCACTGATTTTCAGATAAGAACCTGGAGAACGCAGAGGAAGCAGCAGAGCAGTTTAAACTGATCCAGGCGGCGTACGATGTTCTCAGTGACCCGCAGGAGAGAGCCTGGTGAGAACCGCTTCAGTTCATGCAGCTTAATTCTCTCGTCTCTTACAGGCCACACTGGTTTCAACATGCACACTGATAAACGTGGGGGCGAATGACCGGCTCTGTGTAGTGACTAGGACGTATCATGGTGCATTATTAGTTGTTATACCACAGCACTGTTGAATTGTGGATTGTGATTCATCTTCAAAACGACATCATCATAAGCTTTTCTTCTTTCTGTTACCAGGTACGATAACCACCGGGAGGCGCTGTTGAGAGGCGGAGTCAGCGGAGAGTACCAGGATGACAGCGTCGATCTTGTGCAGTACTTCACTGTGACCTGTTACTCGGGTTACGGAGATGACGAGCAGGTGAGTGAGCCAATCAGGGAATAAGAGGAGCCGAGGAACCCCTTCATGTTGTAATACCACTGTTAGCTACTAGGCAGACGCTCGGGTTTGCACTGTGTGTGGTGTTCAGTTAGTGTCAGACTTTTAGCTTTTGTCGTAGAGAGTGATGCGTTTCGTCAATAAACGCGACCAAGACCCGCCTACTTTCACAGAAAGAGGTCGTTTGACGGACATGGCAGACGACCGACCAACCACAGACCTGTTCAAACACGTGAGATTAGAAAAAATCTTCAAAGGGTTCTTTGGATAGCTAAGGCTTCTTAGTTGCCTAAAATGGTTCTACTTTTAACTCTGTCTGATGGAGAAACATTCTGTTGTAGGGTTCTATACAGAACCTTTAAGGGTTCCCCCAGAGGGACACCAAAAGTCCTAGATTTGACTGTTTTTTTCTTCTTCTTTTTTCTCCCTAAGAGTGTGCTTCAAACAAAACTCGAATAAATAACACAGGAAACACTTTGAAACACAGGATTCTATGAGCTTTTTATCAATCCAGTGACTACATCTGGCTCCAAGAAAACCCCTTGTGTCGCGGTGTTCAGAAATTTGCATTCCTGTATACACGCAACTTCGGAGAACCAATCGGATTGCAACCTGAAGCAAAAGATAAGATGCGCGCCGTGGCCCGTGGGGCAGAGACGAGTGCAGACGTGACAGTTTTTAATTTTGGAGATTTAAATTGACTTTTAGGTGTTTCAACAAATCAGAAAATCGTTTTCTTTTTCTTCCTCTTTCAATTTATCTCCCTTTCACTTGCACAAGTCATTTATTTCACGTTTTCACTGCACTTGTTACAAAACCCCACTGAAATGATGATAAGGATACAAATAAATAGAGGAATGCTTCGATATGACAACAATACATTCATGTCTGTAGAGATAAAATTCATGGATAATACATTTATAATTACATATAAGGTTTTTAGTTTTTTTTTGCAAAGCGACCTTGGGTTTTAGAAAGGCGCTATATACATTTAACTCGTAATGTTTAAATTGTCCCGTAATGTTTCATTTGAATTTGTCTATTTTGATGCCAGCGTGGATTTTTTTTGTTCTTTATTCTCATACTTCTTGCTTGCGCCTTTGTAAATAACGACCAAGTCAAATTCCTCCTAATCGAATCTTACTTGGTCAGTAAAACCCATTCTGATTGGCTTCTCCTTTTCCTCTGTAGGGCTTCTACATGGTCTACAGGAACCTGTTCGAGTCCATCATGAAGGAGGAACTGGAGCACAGTAAAGAGGAGGATGAAGAGTGTGAGGACTTTCCCACGTTCGGAGACTCACAGAGTGACTACGACACGGTAATGAATTCCACAAACCCCTAACAAGCGGGGGCATGATGGAAATGTAGCTTTAATATCAAGCGAATGTATTTTCTGGAATATGAAACACATTATTTATTTATTTTCACCGCTGAGACTTTTACAGCATCGTAGATTTTTAATTTTTAAAAATAATTTTTAGCCTAATTGTAATATTCCCATTTCTTATTCCAACAAGCTGTTTGTGCCTTTTATGGCTGCCGGTATAAAATAAAGTGAAATAAAATAAAATGCATAACGGTACAATTATAATACAGAAATACATTTGCGTGTATACATTGTCGTGTAAGCTTGTTTAATTTGATTTCAACATGAATGTTATAATTCCTATATATATATATAATTCCGCCCCAACCCCCAAAATCCCACAGTGGACCTTTTAATATTATAGAAACCCAAAATCACATAGTGCACCTTTAATGTGTTAAAAACCCAAAATCACATAGTGCACCTTTAATGTAGTATAACCACAAAATCACATAGTGCACCTTTAATGAGACACTATTGTGCCAATTATATGGCAAATCCAATTAACTTTAATATCGGCCAATTTTTTTTTGTCAGATCCTGATAAAAATGAACATTATAAATAAAATTACATGGTGCTGATTTATTGGTGCAGGTGGTCCACGTGTTTTACGGCTTCTGGCAGAGTTTCTGCACGCGGAAAAACTTTGCGTGGAAAGAGGAGTACGACACTCGTCAGGCCTCGAACCGCTGGGAGAAGAGAGCCATGGAGAAGGAGAACAAAAAGACACGTGAGAAGGCGAGGAAAGAGCGCAGCGAGCTCGTGCGCCAACTAGTGGCCTTCGTGCGGAAGCGCGACAAACGAGTGCAGGCTCACAAGAAACTGGTGGAGGAGCAAAATGCAGAAAAAGCCAAGAAAGTGGAGGAGCTAAGGAGGAAGCAGAAACTGGAGCAGGCTAAGTGAGTGTCTCTCTGTCTATCTCTCTTTACGCCTTAAAACAGTCTAGTTCTCTTTAACCCTTTAACGGTCTCAAGAAAAAAACAATGGAAAAATGATTTCTTTGGATTTTTTTAGTCCTTTATGGGAATAATAATAACAGTTTTATTTTTTTATTTTTTTAACTGACCACGCTAGTTTTGTTTTTTTTCTTCTTCTTTTATTATGAGCCTCTACCAAACAGTTTAGATGTCTATTACTGGTAATGGTTTTATTGATTTAAAAGTAAATAAAATACTTTTTCCATACATATTTCTTATATATATATATATATATGAAGTGTGTAAAACCTGATAAACAAAACCATTTAAAAAAAATAAAATTATAATAGTATAATAATATTTTAAAGTTTAAAATATGTTGGTGTAAAACAGAAATACCAAAAAAGTTATATATATATATATATATATATAAAAGAATCTTTGTTGTGTAAAATAAATCTGTTTGTATTAAAATACATCAAAATACCATAAATAGTTAAAATAAAATGTTTAAAAATCATAACGTACCTCAAAGGGTGGTGTAGAGCAATTTTTTCAACAAAATATCCTTACTAAGAAAAAAAAGCTCTCCCAAATGTGTAAAACATTAAAGGGTTAAACATTATACTACTTAAGTCTGTGTGTCTCTCTCTCTCTCTCTCTCAGGCTGGCGGAGGAATATAAGGAGCAGAAGTGGTCTGCGATGGGTGAACTGGAGCAGCAGCTTCAGCAGATGGAGCTTCAGTATGGACGAGAGTTTGGCGACACAGAGGGCGAGCTTGAGGAGGACAGAGCAGATACGGGTACACACTAGGCCTAGCAGAAAACTTAAAGGGAGCAAGAGTGCTCTAGGGAGAGTGAGAGCGCGAGGAAGAGCGAGAGCGTGAGGAAGAGCGTGAGGAAGAGCGCGAGGAAGAGCGAGAGTGTGAGGGCACGAGAGTGCTCTAGGGAGTGAAAGTGTGCGAGGGAGAGCGCGAGGGCACGAGAGTGCGCTAGGGAGAGTGAGAGTGTGAGAGAGCGTGTGATGGTATAAAAAGCTGTCAGTGGTTTTCTTTTCCTTTGTGTCTATACCAGACGCTGTGGATGGTACTGATGAGGTGGACGACATTTATGACGATCTCTATTGCCCTGCCTGTGACAAGTCCTTTAAAACGGACAAAGCGTGAGTAACTATCCATACACACACACACACACACACACAAATATGCGCCATTGTATCTTGTTATATTGTTTCTCGTTCATATGGATTTTTATTTTTTATTTTTTTAAATCTTCTGTTTGCATGTAACAATGAATGACAAAACATTACACTATCTGCCCCCCCCCCCCACACACACACACACTGTACTGTACTGTACAAGATGGGAATAAAAGTGCATACTAAGTTGAGGGATGATGAAGATGATGACGAAGATAGATTTCTTTCTGTCCTGACTCAGGATGAAGAATCACGAGAAATCCAAAAAGCACAGGGAGCTGGTGGCTCTGCTCCGACAGCAGCTTCAAGTGGAGGAAGAGTCACTGAGTCTGAACTCGGGAGAGAGAGACGGCGAGGAAGAGGAGGATGAAGAACAGGAGGATGAAGACGAGGAGAGGGAGGATGCACCCAGACAGAAGTGCGTCACAAGCCATAACATTATTAACCCTCCTGTCCTGTTCCCTAATTAACAATGTTGTGTCTAATTGCCCCAGGGCATCAACGAGCTCAGGGTTGATTTAAAATAAAAGAAACACCGCGTGGTCTGATCGTTATTCTCTCAGATCAGTTTAACACAAAACTGTGATTGCAGGCTGTCCAAGAAACAGAAGAAGAAGAAGCGACAGCAGAAAAACATGAATGTGAGTATTTCCTACAGGCTGTTTCTCATCAGCACTTTAAAAAACAGAGCCAGATCTGAGCCTCGAATGTTTAATGTTGGTTTTGTTGTTAATAGTTTGGTTTGTTGGCGTGACCCTTTTCCTTCACAGAACTGTCAGAGCAAATTTAGTTTTTTGGACAATTCTTTCTGTTGATATCTTGTTTTTTTATCATGTTATCTTTTTTTCTTTTTTGTTGTTATATCTTTTTTCTTTTCTTTCTTTTTCTTTATTATTTATTTTTGTTATTACTTTTGTGTTATTACATTTTCTTTTCCTTCTTTTTTATTTATTAATCTTTTTTAATTTTCTTTCTCATTTTTTTGTTATGACTTTTTTTTTTTCCTGTTTTATTACTTTATTAATATCTATTTTTCTTTTCTTTGTGTTTCTTTTTTCTTTTCTTTATTTTTTGTTATTTCTTTTATTTCCTTCCTTTTTTGTTTATTACTTTATTAATCATTTTTGTTTTTACTTGATCTTTTCCTTCATTTTTTTATTCCTTTTTCTTTCCTTTCTTCTTTTTTATTACTTTATTACTCCTTCTTTTTAGTTTTTTTGTTGACTGTTTATCTTCTCATCTATTCCTGTTTTGTTATTATTTTATTAATATCTTTCCTCTTTTTTGTTTTTAGTACTTTATTAATAATTTTTCTTTTTGTTTTGTTTCTACTTTAATTTAAATATATTTTTATTTACCTCCTTTTTATTTGATGTTACTTTGTTAATATCTTTTCATTTTCTTTTCTTTTTTTTAGATTTTTTATGATTTTGTTTATCTTATCTTTTATTCCTGTTTTATTATCTATGCTTTCCTTTCTTTGTCTTTTTTCTTTTCTTTTCTTTCTTTTTTATTTATTTTTTCTTTCCTTCCATTTAGTTTTTAGTACTTTAATAATATTTTTTTTTGTTTTGTTTTTACTTTGTTTATATCTTTTTATTTCCTTCCTTTTTTATTTGATGTTACTTTGTTAAACTTTTTTCTTTTCTTCCTCCTGTTTTCTATTACTAATTTCTTTTTTCATTTTATTTTTTCAGATTTTTTTTGTTTTTGTCTTTATCTTATTTTCTTCCTGTTTTTTTATTACTTCATCAATATTAAAAGGATCAAAGAGATCTTTTTATGAATGTAATGTTTTGTATTGGTCCAGGTAGTGAGCAGAATGAGACCGGTACAGACCAAGAGTGAAGATGCATTACCGCAGGGGAAGAAAGCTTTTCAACCAATCAGATTGTGTGGCTGGAACGAACTGTTGCATAAATATCTATATAAACCAGAAACCTCTGATTTTAAACTAGACCGGTTTTCCCACAGAACCTTCCAGAAGAGCCAGCGGCTGAGACTCCAGTTCCAGACTCCACAGATGACATCATCGCTCCTCCTGCCCAATCAGGCGATAACGAACACGCCCCCACCTGCTCCGAGGAGCCCGCGGAGGAACTGAACAAAGATGGACCTGAACCCAATAAAAGGTGATCTGTTCTAGCGGATGTCAGATTTTCACATCGTAATGCTCGCTTAACTTTTTATCAAAGTGATCATTGTGTTGTTTTACTTGTACCCGTCTCATTGGGAAGCATTTTATCAAAATTAATTAATGAATTATTGAATTAATGAGTTCAGACGTCTTAAATTTCACCACAATTTGATTCGGTTATTTTGGTACAATTTTAAAGAATGATCTTTTTAAAAATATAATGAATACACAAATGTGCTTGGAAGAAGTATTTACATATTAGTGGAATATAGACAAAACCAATACACCAAGCAGAAATACACCCTCTCAGAAACAGCCCGAGATCTTCATTTTGGTCAAGACGTGCAAGATGCAAAATAACCCATGCAGCGTCCGTTTAGAAAATAACAGACGAGGAGCGGGCTTTATTATGCTTATACCACAGCTACTGACCCCGCCCTCAATCCCCTTCTCTTATACACACACACACACACACAGCCCTTTACACCAAGATGTACATCCTCAAAAAATTCCTGAGAAATTTGCTTTGGCCAAAAAATACTCGACTAAATATTATAATTAATTAATTACACTGATTTTATAATGTCATTTAATCACCACCTGAAGCACTGGCGCACACACACACACACACACACACACACACACACTGATACACACACACACACGCACAGAGAGATAGATGGATGGAGATGTACAGAGGGAAATTTGGGCACTACTGTAGCAAAAAAACCCCCCAAAAAAACGCACAGCATAAATATACCTAGTTTCCACCCCTAGTCCACGATAATATCATGTGTGTTGAACCTGTTGTCAGCACCTCCCTGTACATTCATCAGCATGTTCTCTTATTTTAATTAATTTCTTTTTTTAAGCTCTGAAAAGACGAAAGGCAAAAAAGGTGGAAAAGACTCCAAAAAGACCAACAAACCTCACGGAGGTGGAGAAGTCAACCAGGAGGTAGGTGGTTCTGTGGGTTGCGCTGCTGTTCTAGTTTTTTTATACAAATACAAATTGTGCCTCTCTTTTTCTTTTTTTTTGACTCCATTTTGTCTTTCTTTTCTCTCTCTGCAGAAGGAGGGGAACCTGCGCTGCGTCATTTGCCATTTTGAATTCGCCACCAGGAACAAACTGTTTGATCACCTGAAGACGACGGGTCACGCCGCAGCGCTGCCGTCCACTGCTGCCATGAACACCAAGAGTAAGAAGGAGAAGAGGAAGAACAGATGACCACAGCATCATCATATCATATTAATATTAATATTAATAATAATAATATTAAAGACTGAAGCAGCTTCCCAACGGAGGGGTTTTATACAGAAACCCTGCATCACTCAATGGACAGGTTTAATACACTGAGGTCTGTGTGTGTGTGTGTGTGTGTGTGTGTGTGTGTGTGAGAGCACTACTTCAGCTTTCTCATCCTACAAGCTGTTTTTTCAGGAATTGCCAGTTGCAGACAGAACTGTAACTCGAGTGCACACTTTATGGCAGATGGATTTTTCTCTCCGTGAGAGAAAGTAGAAGTAAGAAAAGAAATGTTTTTGCTGCTACTGTTCATAAGACACACAGTATAGGGGATTATAAAATGTGCTCTTCAATGACTCCATCAACGCCTGTATTAAAAGTACTTCACTCAGAAACGCTAGTGTTGCTATGGTGATAAATCCGGTTTTAAAGAAGAACGTGTTTTTGCATTTTCCTTTAATTCTGTAAACTTTGATTTTTATTTTTTTATTTTCTTCCAAACATTTCAATATTTATTTTAGGCGGCATTTCTTGTCGAGGTGAGAAGTTTTATTACTTTTATTATTTAAATAATTTTATTATTAATTCCCAAGACTACCTTAAAGACAACGTCAAACTGAAATTCCAACGCTTTTTTCCGCAACATGACGTATTTCCGAGTGAAACAGCATACAGGGGTATCTGTTATAACGCTATTATAAACTGGGTTATCTGTTATAAAACTATTATAAACTGGGTTAACTTATAAATCTAGTATAAACCGGGTTATCTGTTTTAAATCTATTATAAACTGTCAATTATAACTATCTATTATAACTGTTACAAATATACACTATATGATCTATTATAATAAATATCAAGAGTGTATAAACCACATACGAATGCGGCTTGAATCCGACTGGGGAAAGTCAGATTTCATGTGAGGGATTTTTGCCGTTCAGACTGCAGAAAATCTCTCCAGCCCAAATTGGATATGCCAAAAAATCAGATTTGAGCTGCCTGTCTGAACATGCCTGTGTACTTTAAAGCAATCACACACAATGTAAGACCTTGCATGTTGTGCGTGCATAAATACACACACACACACACACACACACACACGCCCAAGTCTACTGGTGTATAACTACACTTCAATGTAAAACTCCTCTACAACCTGTTTGTGCATTTTCTCTCATCCTCTCACACACATGATGTAAAGCTACAAGTTATTCTATTGTGTAGATCGAGTTTTTAGGCTTCATATCGATTTCACATTTGGTGGAGTAGCGTGTGTGTGTGTGCGTGCGTGCGCACAGTTTTACAGCACCGATTTGGGGGTTAAATGGCAGTCCTTAATTTTCAAATTCTCTTCCATTAGATGTGTTCTGATGCAGACTCTGATTCTGCTTGTTCCTCTGTAACACTTAACCTCAGAGGTGTGTGCGTATGTGTGAGAGATCTTGGCCCAGTCAGTGGCTGTAACTCTGATATTTAAGGTCTATGAGGGTCAACAACCTGCTGAAAAACACACAACTCACAACAACACCAGAGAAGCTGGATGTATTTATACACACACGTGAGGCTCCATTCACCATGGATTACTTTACAGTGGCTGTGTGTGTGTGTGTGTTACTGAGGTTAGGTGCTTAGCATTAATTACCTACAGTTATCATTATGGCAATGGAAGTCCTCACAAGTATAGAAGTACAAATGTGTGTGTGTATTTTTATGCACACACAACATTTGCAACATCTTACATTGCAGGTGTCCACAGTATCCGGCTGGCTGTGTGTGTGTGTGTGTGTGTGTGTCCAGTGAGATCTTCCTCTTTCTAATTCCATGATAAGGGAGTAAAGATAAGTGTAACTGTAGCACATTTAGCATGCTCAGTTATCAGTGTGTATTGGCTACTGAATGTCTGTTTTCTTTTAAACTTAACACTAAATTTAACCTGCGGATAAACCCTCATTAAAGATTCTGAGCCTGTGCTTGAGCCCAAAACTAAATCAAACTTCTTTATTAGATAATATTTATCTAGTTTCTAACATAGTTACTGTGCAAATGTCTCAAGCACATGAAAATAAATTCTGTAAAGTTGCTTTCAAAAATAATCTAGTTCTAAATATAAAAAAAAAAATGCTATAAAAGCAGTAAAGAGTAAAAAAGTGAAATCAGTGTGTTGGTGTTTCAGCCTTTATCTTTAAAACTGCATCAATTCTCTTAGACACACTGTCGTGCAGTTTTA
>JAOUQW010000019.1:6087635-6105028 GCA_028565825.1 Olivaichthys viedmensis | reverse complement strand
TCCCCTCTTTTATCAGCTAGCTGACTCGATAACAGTCTGAAAGCTAACCAATGCGGTTTTCCAGTCATTTCCATCCCCTCCACTAGCCATCCATCCATCCCCTCCACTAGCCATCCATCCATCCATCTCCTCCACTAGCCTATCCATCCATCCATCCCCTCCACTAGCCATCCATCTATCCATCCATCCCGTTCACTAGCCATCGATCATCCCCTCCACTAGCCATCGATCATCCCCTCCACTAATCATCCATCCCCTCCACTAGTCATCCATCTCCACTAGCCATCCATCCCCTCCACTAGCCATCCATCTCCTCCACTAGCCATCCATCCATCCATCCCCTCCACTAGCCATCCATCTCCTCCACTAGCCATCCATCCATCCATCTCCTCCACTAGCCATCCATCTATCCATCCATCCCCTTCACTAGCCATCGATCATCCCCTCCACTAGTCACCCATCCCCTCCACTAGCCATCCATCTATCCATCCATCCCCTCCACTAGCCATCCATCCATCCCCTTCATTAGCCATCCATCCATCCCCTTCACAAGCCATCCATCCCCTTCACTAGCCATCTAACCATCCATCCGTTCCACTAGCCATCTATCCATTCATCCGTCAATCCCCTCCCCTAGCCACCAATCCATCCATTCATCCGTCCATCCCCTCCACTAGCCATCCATCCATCCTTCCACTATCTTTCCATTCCCTACATTACTTATCCATCCCCTACACCATTCATTTGTGCATCCATCCATTCACTAACCATTTTTCGCACCCCTTCTCCATCCGTCCATTCATCACTATCGACCATCAATCCACTCAGCCACTTATCCCCTGCAATTACCATCCTTCCATTTCCTACCTTATCCATCTGTCCATCTATCCTTCCATCTCATCTATTATTTATCCATCCATCCTGCTAACTGTCATTTAGCCAATCTCTTCAATTAACCATTCTTCTATCTTCGACACTATCCATCAGTCTATCTCTACCCTTTTTATCCATCCATTCCTCCCCCCCTCCTTCCATCCATCCATTCCTCCCTCTCTCCATCCATCCATCCCTCCCTCCCTCACCCCGATGTTGTTGGATCCGCTCATTTCTCCGTTGGTATTAGTGAGTGACAGTCTCATGCTGATCTCCTCTGAAAACTCTGGAGTGCTGAACTGATGAATGGGCGTGGCAGAAGAGGCGGGGCCAGGCACAGCCTCATTAATCCCCGAGAAATCCTCTTCAGTGATGGGGTCCCAAGACTGAAAGGGGAGGGGCTAATTAAACACTACCCAATAACAAAACATGTGTTATATCTATTTTTGTCAATCAGTACCACTATAAATGAGGGGCCTCAACATGTTTCCCAAAATTTCAATACATAAATTTTTTTTTTTTTTAATTATTGTAGCATTTTTATAATAAATAATGATACATATTTGTAATTATATTATATAAAATTAATATACAAAACTATTTTTTTTTTACATTGGAAATAAAATAAAAATATGGTTGTAAATACAGTTACAGCAAACAAGGGGTCAAAGGTCAGTCTCACGTCGTCGAGGTCTCTGAGGTCGAGGTGTTCGTTCTCCAGGTCTTCACTGATATGGCGTCTGGAGCGAAATACTCGGTGCGCTTCCTGATTGATCTGACGCTGCTGATTATCGCTGTCCGTCTCTGATACCACGTCACTGAGAGACAGAGAGAGAGAGACAGGAGAGACCGTTTTTTTCAAATTTACCCATGTTAGTGTGGAGCCAGAGAGAGACCAGTGTGTACGAGTGTGTAAGTGTGTGAGTGTGTGTGTGTGTGTGTGTGTGTACATACACAGTACTGGGTCTTTTCCACTGCGTGGTTCGATTGTTGTGATTAACGTAATATGTCCGGCCGAGATTATCGACTTTCTCTTCCCAGCCCGCCGGCAACGGAGGAAGGAGCTGCTGAGAACGACGAGAACCACCGTGATCCACCGAGTCCACCTCCCAACCCTGAGAGAGATAGTGAGAGCGAGAGAAAGAGAACATTGATTGCACAAGTTCATATTGATTCATTAAGCACACATGAAAGTGATAAAGTAAGAAGTGAGAAAACAATGTCAGAGCAAAAAGAGAGCAAGGAGAGGTAGTAAGACAGAAAATGTTGGGGGGAAAAAAAAAAAAAAAAAAGAGAGAGAAAGTGCTTACCTCAGGCTCCTCCCTCACCTCACCGCTCTCCTCCCTCACCTCACCGCTCTCCTCCTCCTGAGCGCCATTCTTGGGCAGGTACGCCATTTTCAGCCTCAGGTAACCTTTCACCCTCGACTTATGACTGCAGGACAACACACACACACACACACACCGGGGCAAAAACACTGACCGTCAGTGGCAGAAGGTCGACTTTTTTTAAGGGATCCTTGAAATTGTATGATTTTTACAGATCTAGAAACACTTTAAAAAATACAAACCACACCTTTAAAATAAGATCAGACTTTATTGATCTGTTGATGGGAAATTTAAGTGTTGCAGCAGCATACAAATAGTACAAAAAAAAAACAAGACAACAGAATTAAAAAAGTAAAATATATAAGAATAAAAATCATTAAAAAAGATATAAGAATATAAAGAAATGGCTGTGCAGATATATACAGATAAATACAGACAGACAGAAATGTGTACATATACATATGTACCCATTTACAGTAGTAAATACTGTTTTTACTTCATTTTATTTATTTATTTTTTAACCTACCATTAATTTGATCATTTTTACAACATTAATCATTAAACCCCTCACTTTAACGACTGAAGAGAGTCCATCGACTAATCTGAGGATGTTTGCTGAATGTTTTAGGGGTTAATTAAAAAGGTATACTAGAAATGTCAAAATGGAAACTTAATTAGTTCATTAAAGGTTAACTGAAAAATGCTAACTTTAAATTCTAGCTCTTTTAGCTTTAGCTGCTAACATGGCTGCCCAGCAGAGCATCTCACACTCCTTCGAAAGTCACCAAAAACACATTAAAGGAGTAGTTTGGTACCCCAAATGTAGTCGATCAACCAAGACATGTTTGGTGTCTCAAAATTGCTCTGTTGGTTTTGCACTGGAGCTACAAGGCTAATGTAGCTAACAAGCTTACAGCTACCAGTTTAGCATGTCTAAATCATCACACAGTCGCGTTTGACGAAGATAAACTAGCAGAACATTTTTTAAACATAAAATCAACAATACAAATAAAAAAAACATGAATTATATGATCATCTGAATTACTTCTAACGCACAATCTCTGCCTTCAAACTTTAGGCCACGCCTCCTACCTGAGTCTGAGTCTGATGCTGGTGACACCGAACTATGTGCTGAGGAAAAAAAAGTAATTCGGCTTCAAGATTTTGCGCAACGACTTTTGTTTTTAGCTCTGTGACGTCATTGTCCATGTTTATTGTCATACAGCATCACAAAAGTTCCCCAGTTTGAATTACAAAGCTAAACTGGTAGCCCCATTAGCCTCCTAGCTCCAGTGCAAAACTAAAGAAGCAAACCTCTCGAGTGATCGACTGCATTTGGGATAAAGGGAGACATTGTGTATAGTTTTTTAAAGAACTAAACCCACTGACCTTCTCGGCCTCAGGAGGAAGTCTTTAAATGTGTACGGCCGCTCCATCGCTGGGTCCTCCGTCTATAAACAAACAAAAAAAACAGCCTCAAAATAAACAAAGAAGCAACACGACTGCAGCCTGTATCCCTCCGTAAGGCTGGAAAAAGTCCCTGAGCCGTGAGTGAGTCAGGAAAAAAGGGAAAAGAAAAAGAAAAAAGAAAAAGAGCGGTTAGGGGCTGAACACTGTGGCTAACTTCCAGACTCCTGCTTACGTAATCAACATATCCTGTTACATATTCCATGCAGGCCACAGGTTGTAGCTCTGCTGAAGAGCAGCTGTTATTAGTGGCTCCAGAGGAATCAACGGCATCAGCAAATCTGCTGGAGCCTGAGAACGCGAGTATACAAGGAGAAGAAGGATTTCAGGAGCGTGTGAGTAGAACCGGCACCTACAAGAAGCTATGAGGAACCCACCAGCTTTAGTTTTTTTTAATCATTTATACAGTAACAAGTATCTGATTAAGCCCATTGTGCCATCAGGTTTTCTTTATTTACTTATTTAGAGGTGAACTTTCAGGGCCTCAGGGTATGTTAGGAGGCTGTGAGGAAGCCATCAGATTTAAATGTGAGCCTACAAGATGTGGAGGGCACCAATTGAGGGAAATATCTTTTGGAAGAACGGTGCTCCATCGGTTCCTCCAGTACAGTTCCAGAGACTTGTAGAATCCAAGCCAAGGAGCATTGAAGCTGTTCTGGAGGCCCAAACACCTCACTAACACATTTTATGTTGGTTTTCCTTTTATTTGTCACCCGTCTGTATACAGAACCAAAGAGCAGCCGGAGCTGAAACAGTGCCCTATAGGAAGCAGCTACGTGTGGAAGTGCTCCTCATATCTGATGGAGAAATGACATAATTTCCTTAAAGATCCTATCAGAGCAGTTTGAGACCCAAGTGGGCAATTTAAAGCTTTTTTTATTTCTTTACAGCTTTATCTTTCCACGGTAAGGATGATGCCCATATCTAGTAAAACAATTCAGAAACACCCCAAAAGACTGGCAAAGAGAATGAGTACAGACTTTGAACCAGCACTTGTATAAATATGGAAGTCCAAGCCTATCTTAAACACGAGTACAGATTAGCTTTAATGTCAGTCCCGGATCAGTTTAGGCCTAGCTTTAGCAAGGATCCAGGAGTACCTTAAAACTAGCTTTAATATGGGTCTAGGACCAGCTTTAACATAGCTCTAGGCCTAGCTTTATAATAGGTCTAGTACTAGCTTTAACATCGGTCCAGGATTAGTCCAGGACCAGCGTTAATATGGGTCTAGGACTGGCTTTAATATTGGTCCAGGACTAGCTTTAATATTTGTCCAGGATTAGTCCAGGACCAGTTTTAATATGGGTCTAAGACTAGCTTTAACATGGGTCTAGGACTAGCTTTAATATCGGTCCAGGATTAGTCTAAGACTAGCTTTACCATCTTAAATATAGATAGAGCTTTAATATAGGTCTAGGACTAGCGTTGACATGGGTCCATGACTATTTTTTTACACTAGCCTAGGACTAGTTTAATGGTTTAATATGGGTGCAGGATGAGTCCAGAATTAGCATTAATATGAGTACAAGACAAGTTATAATACACTGCTCTAGGATTAGCTCTAATATCAATCCAGGATTAGTCTAGGGTTTGCTTAAGTATAAATCAGGACAAGCATGGGTCTAGGATTAACTTTAACATGGGTCCAGGACTAGCCTTAGCATGGGTCCAGAACTAGCTTTGACATGGCTCCAGGACTAGCTTTAACATGCGTACAAGACAAGCTTTAACATGCTAATACCTTGACATAACTCCTGTGACCCTGTATTATCCAGCATGTGACGTGATGTCAAATGTTTCTCAAACAGATTTAATCACACAATAAAAAAAGAAATCAAACAATAAGATTAGGAACACCCTTTGAGACCATGTAAATTCAAACTTTAGGCCAAGTCAAGAACTAGCTTTCCTATTGGTCCAGGACTACCTTTTAGTTTAGCAAGGGTCTAGAACTAGCTTTAGATGAGTCTAGAAAAACCATAAGACTAGTTTAATATGGGTCGAGGACTAGATTAAATGTTGGTATAGGATTAGCTTAAATATGCATCTAGCACCAGGTTAAACAGGCGGTCCCAAGTTCATAAACTAGCCGTAAACGAGAGGAAGTGAGTAACTCGGGTGATGTGCAAGAGTGAGTGTGCAGTTTTACAAGAAAAGCCTTCAGCCTGTAATTACACATGAAGTTTATCTTGGCTTTAGCTGAAAGTGACGAGTAATGGGTAATGAGTGACGGCAGACACGGACATACTGTTTCAGGGTTTTGTCTTTGAGACCGTTAGTCATACTTGCTGCTAGGCACAAAAACTCTGCAATGTATTTTACTTTTAATTACAAAGCAGCTAGCTGTTTTCCCAATAGGGATAGCCACTGTAACCAATCAGTTCCCGCCCCAATGCATCTGTAACCAATACATGTAAGCTAATACCTCTTTAACTTCAGCTTAGAACCCAGCCGAGACAATTTTTGCAAACTGTAATGGAAATAAAGCGTAAAAGACAAATTAGCTAAACTTCAGGAGAGCTAGCTACCGAGCCGTGCCGCAGGGCCAATCCTAAATGGCTTCCGGTCATGTAGTGCACTACATAGCGTGTAGAAGCCATTATGGTTTGCCCCATGTAGTGTGTATACGTAGGGAGTAGAAAGCAATTTGGGATTCGGCCTACTCTCTGGTCTGACAATCACCGTTACCATAGAAACAGTCGTAAAGAAGGTTGGTGTCATCAAGCCTTTGTTTCTTTTTGTGTTATTGGCGCCAAAGACCACAAATTATTTACGCCATTTTTGTCAGAAGTGAACAAGTGTTTGAAACGTTGATCCGTTTTGGGTTCAAGTAGACAGGAACCTGGTCTTGTAGCACTGGAAATAACTGCCCGGGAGCGTGGCCGAGTGGACTCACCTTATTATATACAAGTTCTTTGCTGTTGGGTTTATATATTTTAAACTAGTGTTGTTGGCAAAATATCAATGAAGAAGCTTTGCCATTTCTTTTGCTCAAAATTTAGCCTAGCATGACAATCTCTCCCGCGTGTGTATTTATTTACTACAGCCGTCTAATTTTTCAGTTTAGCGTTTTTTGTTTTTTTCTGTTGTTAGCTGCAGGGGGGAAGCCCTCCGAAACCAGCCCGCATGTTTACATTTCAAACGCAAGCCCCTGTTTCCACTCCCTACAGGGAGAGGGGCTTCAGAGGCTCGCGCTTTTGTTACAACAACAGCCGTCCACACAAGGGCATTCAAAGTATCTCTCACACACACACACACACACACACACACACAGCTTCGCATAGCCTCTGACGACGAACACTTCCGAGCAAACACGGAAAACTTACCGGCATGTGATTGAGAGGCACGTCCACCTGTCCTAGGAAGTCATCTCTAGTCTGTGTGAGAGAGAAAGAGAAGAATCAGCGTTTCAACTTCAACACGACTTACACGAGGGAAATACACACAGCTGCAGGACCCCGACAGAAAATCAGGAGATAATGGAGAAAGAGAAAAAAAGTGGGAGGGAAGGAGTGAGTGAGTGAGAGACCCAGTTTACGATTACCCCAGTGAGCAAGGGAAGAAGGGCTAAAGGGGAAAAAAAGGTCAAGGGTTCAGTGGGTCAGGGGTTGTGTGTCAATCACAGCGTGAACCTAATCACCATCCTGCACCCTACAAGCCACACAGTGAAATAAATTAGCGTTCCACGTAAATGTGTTTAGTTGCGCTAGCTCTGCCGATTGGGCTAATTTACCTGTCCAAGGTTGAAAAGCCCATTCTTGGGTCGATCGTGACCAGAGTGAGCCTGCGTGTGGAATAAACTGGTTTTAACAATACACACACACACACACACACACACACACACACACACGGCTGCACACTTACGACAGGAACGGTAGGATGGTATTAGAGTATGATAACCGTGCAATCATATCATGGTATCTGCTTACCACTTTACATTAAATGGCATATAACAAGTGCAGCAGAAACGGCTGAAATCCCAAATAACAAGGGGCGTCGACTTAATGCTAACAGACGTCTGATTGTGGTCTGCGATCCAAGCACTTAAAAGCCCTGAGCTGTGGTCCGAGGTCAAACACGAGAGCAGATAAGAAATCGAGAAACCCGAACAAGCATGAAAACGAAGATTCAGCAAACCGACGCGCTCAATCAACGTTCGACGTGTTAACCTTGACCTTCATCAGAGCCGGGTTCCTTTAGTTCCTGGTGAACTTTGATCCGGGCCGATATGAGTTTGTCAGAAAGCTTGCGACATTCAGTCCACTTCACCCACCTCGTTTTTTTTTCCCCAACTCATTTGACATTTAAACCAAAGTCCAGTGTGTTAATGAGCTAAACAGCGCAAGAGGCAGAACACAGAGCCACTGTACGGCTCTAAATAACGGCCTCCCGTGTCCGCTGAAAGAGTATGAATGAGTCACCAAGTGTGGAGATAACAGTGAGATCATCGACATGTTCTTTTATTCAGTTCGAGCAAATCCACCACAGCCACATACAACGCAACCCTGAAAAACTGCTAAAAACAAACAACAACAAAAGACACTAGGCTTGATTAACCTCAGGAAGCCACAGATTCAGGATTAATGTTAAACCTCCAGAAAATCATCCTGCACACTTTCACTGAGCAATACTTCACATGCGCTGTGGAAAAAAACTTCTAGAGATCCAAAAATGTCCGTAAATCTCATGATTCCCAAAGGGGAAACTCCTGTATTCTCCTTTAGAGAGCTTTCCAGGGATTCTTATCGACCATGGTAATTACTCCTGGAGAGGAAGCAGAAAGAAAAAACAAAGAAAAACGGTCTCCATTGCAGCGGTTTCGAGAGTTAATAAGCATAATTACGGCGTTTAGAAATGTAGCTGTTTCATCCGACATCCTGCGCCATTAACCCAGTCTTGAACGCGAAACACTTTTTCCACATAAAACTACGATATTAGAGCTAAAAATGCAGGTTTGTCAACGTGGTTTGTTTAATTTGTTTGCCACCTAAGTGTAGAGTTGTAGAAAATCTGTACAGCCTGTTCTTTCAGCCAGCGTTTCGGTAGGTTCCTGCTCGATCCATTGTAGATATATCAATTTCTGTCTTTTTCAGCTTTATGTGACGTGTAGTCACATTTTTATTTATTTAATTGGCATTCGTTAGGTACGTGCAGCCAATCACACTGGCTACCTTGTGCCAGAATTAGTGTTTTTGTTGTATGCTAGGACTAGACAATATGAGAATACGGTATTAATATTATGATAAATTACAACACCGCACGCTTTTCTGACAGTATCATGGTATAGTCAGTGACTTTATAACACTGACTGACTCCCTTGTAACTCCCACAGTAACAAGTAGCGGATTGTTGAAATATATTTTGTACATTTTTGTACATTTAACCTTAAATAATTAATTCTTGTACATGCTAAATAAAAATATAATTGAAAAATATTGCATTTTGTTCCCAATGAACTTGGATCTGGGCAAGTTTTAAAGGTTACTACTTTTTTGCGTATATCGTGAAAATGTTTAAGAATCGTGATATGATACTTTCGCCATAATCGCCCATCCTTATAATAATAATTTTAAAAAAGCAGTACAGTATCATAAAGTAGATGTATTAACCGACTATTATTGCAACTATTATTATTATTTTTTTTAATAAACAAGGTTCAAAAGTTCTTTCCGTGTTTTTTTTCCTCCCACGTAATTCCTCAATTATGAAACTCAACGTGGAAATGTTAATGTTTCTTCAGTCTGGTGGTGGATATTTGAAGTTGGTGTAGTACAGTGGTGTTTGGACGAGCGGTTACATCCTCACGATTCTCCTTTATCCAAATCCTTCATGCTTAAAAATAAAATAAAAAATTTAAGAAGAAACACATTTAAGAGTGTGCAATCAGATGAGAATTAGCATGAATACGGTGGATCCTTAAATAAAACAACACCAGCTTATCTCCGGAGATGAAAGCAAGATAAAATTAGCATTGGACCCCATTAATATTATAAAAATATGACAAATATAGCAATATCAAATCAGGTTATTTTCTGCATAGCAGCTGCAGGACGGCACGTTAGTAGAACCAGTTACTCCTTTCCTAATCTGTGTGCCTTCAGCTTATCACATAAATGCACCAACTTTTTCAAAATATCACCCTTCCTCGATGGTGTCTGGAAGAGGTTGGTCACCAAGGACACATATTCGACATATCTTCCCAGTACACCCGCTGTGATGGCAAGCAGTCACATGGGCCAACCTGAGAGTCTTAACAGAACGTCAGCCAAAAGCCTGGAATGTTCCTGCAACACAACAGATTTCAACGCATATGCTGGTAGAAGAAGCCAGAAATGGTGGCTTGAATCCACCATATGATGCTTATACAGTAATTGTGAAACTAAGTGAACCCAGTACAGAAACCATGTCCCAGATGTTTTCAGCGTTTACATGGAGCGATCGTGAACCAACTGGGAACTTCCATGAAAAATTATTGCTAGCCACCAACAGAAGGCGAATCTATTTGGTATTTACATCCTAGCATGTAGATCAGCAGTTGTGGGTTAGGGGCCTTGCTCTCTGACAGTCCTGGGATTTTAACCCACAACCTTTTGCTAGTAACCTTAACCAATGCGCTACCACTGCCCTGTTATGAAGGTACAATCCATATCCTACTGGAATTTTGAAAATTTTAGGCTCTGTGCTTTTTAGTAGGTCCTACCAAGCTTGGTTGTGAGAAACTTAAACTTAACAACTAAACAATTACTTGAAAAAAAAGACACGTGGTCATGCAGCAGTGGGAGCAACACAGTAGCCATCAGAACAAAGTGTGGAAGAAAAAACAACCCCCCCAGATTAATTGGCAAAGTTCTTAAGTTTGGAAACTTTTATCCACATGTATGGAGTCTTATATATGGTTAATGTATCCAGGATTGTTAGATCAACATTATGGGTACATAAATCCTGTTCTTATATTACGGTACAAATTTGATTAAAAAAAGTAAGAATGTCTACTTCTTGGAAACCACTAGCTTCCACTCTATATATCCCGTTTTTGGCATGAACACTTCATTCTGGCCTCCTAACCATTCAAGATAATATAAGTGACGAAACACCTGTAGTGAATGAGCAACCCGGCAAAGGAAACTGAATCAGCTGACACATACAACACAGGGATTCCCAGGGAATACAAAACAACATTTTCTTAAGCTCTTGAATCATATGGTGGGGTTTCGACATTGAGGAACTGAAATGTCATTATACACTTTAAACATTTCAGGCGTAGGCCTGTTTACCGAGTGAAATGCTCTTAAATAACTCTTAAGTGAGAAGCTAGGAGTTACTGGACAAAAGGTGTATCACAAATGTGCATCAAAATACATCACCGTCATTTGAGAAGCCAACTGTTTGGCACAGCTCATACTGAGACTTAGTTGAAGCTTTAGAGTTAAAGAAGTATTGCCTAGACTTGGATATATTCAGCAAACAGTGGTAGTGCAAACATCTCTAAAACTTTTTGGCACCGATACACACTGCTTGTCAAAGGTCTTTATGGTCATTTCAGCTGTAACTGTATCCCAGACCTTAATGACCACAGAGCAGCTGAGGCGTATGGTGACCCAAGTCAAGGGAGAAGGGCTGATCTAAAAAACCCAACAACAGCACTTGATGCAGGTCTAAAGATAGCACAGCTACCTCTTGAAGAGAGAAAAAGCCAAGCTGAAGAGTGCTCTTCTGGACAGGCAGACATATCTGTCAATGCTCGTTTCAGCTCCCTTACTCCCACATCCCCCCTCCCCTTTTTTCTTTTTTCAAGAAAAGCCATTGGTTCTGCTGAAGTTTTCATGCCTGAGGTTGAGAAAACCAAAGACCGTGTGGTTGAGATTTGCTAAGAAAATGGAAGTCAGGAGAAAAGCTTAGAGTGATCTTTTTCTTACTTCCCAGAAAGTCCTTCCCATAGAGCCCCCCCTCCCCATCTCCTAGTCCCAAACTTTGCCACCTCATCTCGTCTGCTTTTCCCATTTGCCATACACTATACATACACTACTAACATGGTGAATTATTGACTGCGACAACACAACCGCCTAGTGTCACATTCCAGCTTCAGACACAAAAAAAGAAAGCTGGTAATACAGGGCTTAATGTCAAACCGGTGCCATTCCAACAGAAACTAAATGCATCATTATCTAAGTCAATAAATAGACGAATGATTGATAACCGCAAACACAGAATTCTAGACCCCCAGTGCTAATTACCTTTGGGCTATTCCAGGTAGGTGCTTTTCCAAAGCTAATATCCTGTGTCGAGTTAGACCTGTGGTCGCCTCCTTGGCTGAAATATATCTTAAACTTGGCCTGCCTCGGGTCCTGTTCTTTCCTGATCTTAAAGGTGCAGCCTTGAGCTCCGTCTTCGATGACTTCGCTCTCCGTCTCCATTTCGGAGATGGGAGCATAAAGATTGGGCATAGATCCAGGGCGTGAAGGGACTTGTCTGGGTTGTAGGGGCTGAGAAGTGCTCCTCTCGAGCCGGATTCGAGGGTAACGCACCGCACGGCCACCTTTACAACCAGTTGCCTCTCTCTGGCCATTTGTCGTGGTCATGGTTCTTCCTCTGTCCTGTTGAAGCTGGAAGACTAGCTTCCGAGTACCAGAATTTCCATCTGCGTTTGGCTGAACAGACCAACTGCAGGCACTGTTCTGGCCATCCGGGCTGTAGGGAACTATTCTGAACTTCTGGACATCAGAGCTGTTGGTGGCACTTTGCTGGATACAAAACCCACCAACGCTGATTCCTGGTGAGTTTCCATTAACAATTCCCAAAGTAGAGTGTCCATTCTGTACGTCATATGGCCTGACACAGAAAACTCGCCTCTTGGGCTGGGCAGGATCCATTCCTGGGTTAGTCTGGTCCATAACTGGGGTATATGGATTCCCCCTCCTGTGGTAAGACGCAGACTGAGAAGAAAACCAGCCCTCGGCAGGTTCAGTGTAGGCCGGAGGTGGATCCTGGGGGTATCCTGGCGGTAAATCTGTGAATTGTGCATCTTCCTGGGGCGTAGAGGAGCGCTGGAGGGAGATCTGCATGGAAGAGCTCTTAGTGGGCCTTGGTGGTTCAGTTTGACTCTGGAGCTGTGGGATAAACATGGAGGAGCTGCGTTTTAAGAACGCGCCAGGAACGGCAGCGTCATCCTCGAGCGATGGGGTCTGCGGCCGCATTTGGAAAAGCATGGCTCCTACTCCAGCGACGCTGCACCGTCTCTCATTAGTATGTGCACTCCCGTCTTCATCCTCGACTGCCCCGTCAAGTTCCTGTAGCTCGGGAGCAGTGTTACTTCGGCTGGATCCAAAGTAGAGACGCAGCCGGCGAGCCATTCTCGCGTCTCCGTCTGGTTCCAGTCGTCTCTCTCTCACCCGCCCTCCAAGTGTGTCTGATCGCCTCTCTGCACTCTCTCGCTCTCTCTCTCCCTCACCCACACAATTTTCCCCCCCTTTACTTCTGCCTTTCCTCACTCACTGGAAGAGAGAGAAAAAGCAGCGGCGCATAGTAACAAGAGAGGTACTGCCAGGGATCTGCAAAGTTCAGACCACAAACTCCCAATGAGAGGGAGTGAGACACAGAGAGCGTGTGTGTGTGTGTAAGGGAGAGGGGGGAATATGGAAAATAAATAAATAAATCAACCCACTTCCATTTGGCAAACCGTTAGTGCGGCACCTCAATGGTGACAGACAGCAGATATAGCCAGAGTGACAAGTAGCATTCCAGGCGTGATTGGATAAGGACGCCTGGCACTCTGGAAAGCCGAGGTGAGGGTAGGATGGCCTTGGCCACGTGACTCAAATGGCACAAGACTTCCCTCTTAAACACACCCCACCACCACCCAGAGAGATCCAAACAACCTTCTGTCAGCTGCTGCTGATCTGTCAGGACGAAGTAGGCCCCTGGGCGAGGGATAGAACAAGAGAGCGAGAGAGATCACGGCTAAGACAGGAAACACACTCTCTCCGCAAATCCGTAAATCTGGATCTCCTCGATTGTCCCACACACCGAGGACGTCAGGTTAGGCCAAGTGGGAATCCAAAATGGATTTCACCCAAAAAGAATCTAAAAAAAAAAAAAAAAAAAAGCATACAAATCCTTTGAGGACTTGCCCCCCCCCCTTAAAAAAACCAGCCAGCAATACAAAAACAAAAGCACACATGACCACATCATTCAGCAGTTAGCAGGTGGCTCTTGAAACACAATCTTATTATGCTTCGGATCAGTAACTTTATACCAAAAAATAAGAAACTGGCAATAAAACTGGGCCAGATAACTGGGGTCACTACCCAGGGAAAGTTTAAAGCAGTTGTTCAGCCAAAATTGAAGTCTACAAAGTGTTTCCCTTTACCATAAATGTAGTCGATCAGCCAAAACATGGCTCATCATGTGTCTGAATTTTCCTTTTAGCTATAAGGCTAATGTTGCTAACAAGTAATAGAAGCTTATGGCTACCAGTTTAGCAACGTATTTCAAACTGCATGCTTAAATCATCAACATTTGCCTAAATTTCTCAGTTGGCTTTGCGTCGCGCAAAATTTCAAAGCCTAATCACGTTCTTCCTCAGCACATTGTTTGGTGTCAAGTGATTCAGGATATTTATTAATTTAACTGTTTATTTACAAATGGTGTTACTCAACGATATTGCAACTTCGGACACCGAACATGGCTGGCTTGTTTTTTTTTTACAAGAGGTCAACAAAAATCATCATCTCGATCACTTTGCTTTACGTTAAGACTTTTGTTTGGATTACTACATTCCCGAGGCCTTTGGTGATCAGCGAATGTCGCGTACTGTCAATGTTGGTCACTGTCATTGCTTTATTTATTTATTTTACAAAAAAAAAAAATATATATATATATATATATTATTTTTTAAATTATTTAAATTTTACTACCATTATCTTGGTGCCAACACAACGCTGAACATCCCACAGCCATGCTAGCAGAAATTAGCATCATCGTTGTGGCAGTGATCAGACGAACAAAAGTTGTAGACTTTTAGTGAATAACAAGGTTTCAGCATTAAACTCCAACAACGCCTCTTCCGAGATCAATTTATCTTCTGACGCATCTTCTCTTTGTTTTTAAATGACATTTTATTATAATTCTGGTGTCATGATGGAGTTGTTGCCTCGCGACTTTGATTTCTGCAGATACACCGTTAATTAAAAGATTTATTTGCAGTCGCTGTAAACAGTCCCTACAGCCATCGATTCCTAAAGTGTAACACGGCGCTGAACTACGGTAACACTAACGAGACAAACACTAAACTAGAGCACATCAGTAGGGGGCGCTAAAGTGCCGTTTTTTAAGCAATGCAAATACAAATAAAATGGCTGGTACATGAATGCGACATATATGATGAAGACACGTATTTAGGAGAGATGTGGCTTTTAGTGGTAGTAACAATAATATTAATAATAATAATATTAATAATTATTCACATTGATAATAAGAATAATATCTTATTCATATAGCACGTTTCCGAAGCCAAAGAACCTTGACATTAATGCCACACAAAGATGAAAAACTGACCGTTAACAATAATAAGGACAGATGATAAGAGTTGAGTAAAGAGATAAGTTTGAAGCCGAGCTTTAAAGGAAGCGGTTGTTTTAAAAGTTTCGTGGCCGTAACTCATTTCCCAGCGAATAGTTCTTACTGATACAGATCTCCTGCGGCAGAGTTTAGAGCCGGTGTAATTCAGGCACACTCCATTACCCTCCATAATGATAAAAAAAGTTTATCTGGTGCTTTTTAATCCATCTTCCCATCATCATCATCTTCTTTTCATCCTCCCATGAATAAGCAATGCTTTAATTCGTTACTGAACTTCAGCCGGCCAGCTGTGTGTAACTCTCGATCTCAATCTGCAGGAACATTCGACAGCTATAACAAAAGTCCGATCACAAACTTTATTCTCGAGCTAAACGTATTCCACTGAAGTGTGTCCATCTTGAATACAGACTGGGGCTCGGCCGATATTGAGGATGCACGTATCGGACTCATCATCATCGCTGGAACTCGCGCCAAAGAAGCAGCGATAATGTCGTTGTAAATGTTCTACAGGAAAACTGCGTTCATGAACAAGATGCTACGTTAAACAACAATCAAACACCCTGCAGAGCACTAGGGGGCGCTAATCACTCACAGAAAATGATTTGTGTGATGCGCGTGTGAACACACTCGATTTTCAAGTGTAGTTATGCTGTTATGGATGGCTGTGACATCATCAAGAATTCAAGCTCGAGATCTTTTGATAAACCTGAGTAAATTTTATCGAGCGATATTACGAGATGTTGGAATTTTTAGCTCCATAAAGACATGAATTTGAAATCATAACATTTCTCGAACGTAACGTGATGCATTTAAGATACATATGTATTTAAGACACTGATGCATCGAGTACAATATTACCAGGGACACGAATTAACAAGGTAAAAAAAGAAAAAGAAAAAAGGTTTGTTTAGATTTTGGATTGTTAAACGGGAACACCTACAATATGAGGTAGGAATATAAGAACACTAAATAAAGCACTAATAAGCTGCTAATGCTGCCAAATAACTGCTGTACTATTCACTACTCACACCAACAGTCCAAAGTTGGTCTTCAAGACATTTTAATAAAGGCTTATGGTTGAAATATGTTTCTAAGACAAATGTAAATAGTGAAGACACACACACCAGACAGACACGCACGACATCGACACACACACACAAACCAACAGACACACAACGACACCAGACAGACACACACACACACCAGACACACACACCAGACACATACACACACACACCCAACAGACACAGACAGACACACAGATGGAAAATAAAGACACACGTTTGTAAACAAATTCTTTCTAATTATCGTTACAAGCGTTACCGTGGTGTTTTGTATTTATTTTCCATCTGTGTGTCTGTCTATGTCTGTTGGGTGTGTGTGTGTGTGTGTGTGTGTGTGTGTGTTTATAGTAAGTGTGATTATAGTGAGTGTGTGATAGCGAGTATGATTATACGGAGTGTGATTATAGCGAGTGTGTGATTATAGCGATTGTGTTATTATAGCCAGTGCGTAATTTTAGCGAGTGTGTGATTATAGCAAGTGTGATTATATTGTGTGTGTGATTAAAGCCAGTGTGTGACTATAGCGAGTGTGTTATTTTAGCCAGTGCGTAATTATAGCGAGTGTGTGATTATAGGGAGTGTGTGATTATAGTGAGTGTGATTATAGCCAGTGTGTGATTATAGCGAGTGTGTGATTATAGCCAGTGCGTGATTATAGCAAGTGTGTGATTATAGCAAGTGTGATTATAGTAAATGTGAGATTAAAGCCAGTGTGTGATTATAGCGAGTGTGATTATAGCGAGTGTTTGATTATAGTGAGCGTGATTATAATGAGTGTGTGATTATAGTGAGTGTTGATTATAGCGAGTGTGTGAATATAACCAGTGTGTGATTATAGCTAGTGTGTTATTATAGCCAGTGCGTGATTATAGCGAGTGTGTGATTATAACGAGTGTGATTATAGTAAATGTGAGATTAAAGCCAGTGTGTGATAATAGCGAGTGTGTTATTGTAGCCAGTGTGTGATTATAGCCAGTGTGTGATTATAGTGAGTGTGTGATTATAGTGAGTGTGATTATAGCGAGTGTTTGATTATAGTGAGCGTGATTATAATGAGTGTGTGATTATAGTGAGTGTTGATTAT
>JAOUQW010000019.1:5982554-5997676 GCA_028565825.1 Olivaichthys viedmensis | reverse complement strand
CATTCTGTATCTGTGATGAAGTTGCTGTTCTCTCTCTCAGTGAACAAAGCTTTATATATTGCTCTTCTGATGGTGAGCTCACTTTTGGTCTGTGTCTGATTGTTCTTTGGATACGACTGATCCAGTTTGCGTTGGCTTCCATTTCATTTTTGGCCAAACCGTTCATTTGGAATTATGAGGTTCTATCAGACTTTTTTTGGCAAAAATGAGTTAATGTTATAAATATATTATGTACATGCCACTGAATATGTGTAAGACGTTTTACACCAAAATATTGCTTAAAAGTATAAAAAATATATGATAAAGCTTTGATCTTATTGAGGATCAGGGGCCGCATTCACAAAGAATCTTAAGGCTAAAAGGAGCTCCTAGCAGATTTAGGAGCAACTCCTAATAAAATGGGCGTGTTTATTCTAATTTTAAGACTTCAAATTTTTTCAGTCAAAGAGTAATTCACAAAGCCCTTTAGCGCTAAAGCCTGCAAAAACTTAGGGGCAGTCCAGAGGACTCCTATGTCACTAAGACTGAATCACGAACAATCCTGAATGGCTGCTGCTGGCGTTTAACAGCACAACAGAGTTTGAAATATTGAATGACAACGAAATTGAAAAAGGTATCGTCTCGATTGTGTGGGTATTGCAGTAATTGTAGAGTTAGTGAGAGATGCAGTCCCACCGGAGATCAAGGTTTAGACACTTCACTACCTGCACTTATGCAGCGCAGATAAACTGTAAATATCATGTGCGAGTCGTGTTACACATCAATGCCTTCTCCAGACCGCACATCGTTCCACAGTTCAGTCGGGGTTTTTTTTTTAGATGTTCACAAAGATTGCTCTCGGGTTTAGTCTGTTACATACAAGGTCTTTGTAAATTGAAATTAAATTAAAATCCTCTCAATAATATACGGTGTCACACACGTATAAGTTCGCCGAATATATTATTTGTTATGTGAGCATCTAGGTCTTTGTTTTTTACTATCGCATCAGCCAATCACTGCCGATATTCATTCATGAAACACTCCGTCGTCCGTAACAACGGGGTCAACCCTGCCCCTTCCTCTGGGTTTAGGAATTCCTTCGTAAAAGTTCCTCTCAGCAGTTTTCGTAAATAGGTTTTAAGGAGAAACTCTTAGTGGTAAGATAAGATTCTTGGTGAAAACGGCTCAATATCTTAAAATCCCAGAATTGTCAGATAGAAGCTCTTAACCCTTATATTTCCAAGGTCTCGATTTTATAAACTGCATTGCATGAGTGCACCATTGTCCATTGGATGAGCATGAGTTAGGCATTATAACGTCATGTCTGTGTATGACATCCATTCACTAACTGATTCCTTTTTTACTGTCTGCTTCATCTTCACATTTCAATCAATAGAGTACACCTTAGTTCATTAATAATTCAGGTCCAGGCTTAATGAAAGTAGATGTTACAGTTAAAATTGGGATCTTAGATTGCAATTTGCTAGACAAAGAAAATGTACTCAAGGGCCTTGATCTAATCGCCTCTTCCTTTTATCTCAGGTGTCACTTGAGATCCACCTGTATCCAAACCTTTTCACGCTAGTATATATTCTTAATTACAATTTACAATTTAGTTAAACACTACAAAAACTACAAAAATTATTTTTCCAATTTCACGTTTAAATCACGGTCACTCAGGTGTAAAGGGGGCACATTCCTAATTCTGAGACTGACATTTGTTTTGCTTCTGCAGTCGATAGTAAGTTCACCACAGAGAATATGGGTAATAGTAATAAGGATTTTAAGTCCTATTAGGACACTGGGGTAATTCCATTCTGTACAGGTGACTGTCAGTGATTTTATTTTTTATCTAGATCTGCAATGTTGGTGATGCTAGTGTTTTTCTCTCTTCCTCCACCCCTGAGAAAATTCCAGCCCATAATGCCTTCTGTTTTTTGTTACCTCATTTTTGTCCTGTCTGAATAGATGTTTTGTTTTTGATTGCCGTTTAGTCGTTTCTTCCGCACGTGTATCCAGAGACTTTTGGAAATTACAAAATGATCGATGCTTTAAAAGAGTCTCCAGATGCTGCTCAGGATCTGTACTACACTCTGTCTGTTCACACTACAGCCTGGTTTATACCTCTGCAAGCGTGTATCTGCGGACACGTCAGGGCGTCGTATATGTGTCTGCCTTGATACTTGCACGTAAGCGTGTACACTAGGGGGCAGTGTCGTATGGACCAAACCAGAATTTACAGGAAACGGAAAGCGAAAAAGGAGAGAGTTCTGTGAAGACGGAAATTACTCGATGCGATAAAATTTTATTGTTTACACACGCTTACCCATAATCCCCCACTCTGCGCTGCGATACAAATACGCAAACGTTTTCAATGCAGAAGTATAAACCAGCCTTAAGCAAGCGACAAAGCTATTAAAGTTCATGACACATATCTTTACTTGGGTTTTAGTACAATATTAAAATATATCTCAAACAAAAGTAACACAGTGATGTGTATAAACTTCGTCCTTTAACCAAACTGGACAGGCCACGCCCACAAGTGCCAACAGTAGCAGTCGATTCACGCTACATATCCTAGCACTGGGGAATATGACAATATGATATCAATATTAAGGATGGGCACAAATACCTTGAGTACTTATAAGTGATAGCAATGATCTATCATGACAACAAAGTAAATGCGACTTATGTACTAACCTGGCAACTTCATTCAATACGTTTTTAAATAAATCGTTAAAAAAGTCCATTGGTTAGAGTGTTATAGGGGGCGACATCAGCGACTTGCAGCTTGCTTGTGTGAACGCAAGGTTAGAGTACACCACTGTTCCTCATTCACACTCGTAATGCTCTGAATGTGTTGCTTTACTGGCATTGACACCTCTCTGCTCCTCACGTTGAGTGTGAATCATAAAACTGTACATTCCAACTGGCTGCACACTCCAAGCAAGCAAAGGACATGAAAGAGAGAGATTAGACATGCAGTAAAACATCTCTTCATTTCCACTGTGGTGTGTTTTAGTCCATTACCAAGAACTGTGTTTTAATTATGTGTATCAGTTCCTTTTTTCTTTTTTCTTCTTTTTACCCCATTTTCTCCCAATTTGGTTCCATTTTCTCCCAATTTGGTCACCAGCTACCAATCAGGGAGGGTGAGGGTTAACATATGCTTCCTCCAAGACATGTGCAGCTCAGCCAACGCATCTTTTCGAACTGCTGCTCATGCAATGTCAAAGGGCAGCTGAACACACTTGGAGGAGAGCACTAACTACCCTCTTTAGTATACATGAGCTCACAGACGCCTACGCTTGGCTAGTGTCTCTCTGATTGACAGGGGAGAGAGAGTAATGCCATCCCTCCCACCCACAGAGCAGGGCCCATTATGCGCTCTTGGACTCCCAGCCATGGACTCACGATGTCCCGACGATAGGGCCAACGTTTTTCTGTTGCGCCACTCGGGTATATGTATCAGTTCTGAAAACTAATTCTGTCAGATGATATTTCTCAAGCAAGAAAGATCCCATCATTCAGGTTAAAAGAGTGTGTTTTTATTGGCTGAGAGCAGTAGGGATGATAAAGCATAACACATAGAGGAGTGTAACAACTGAGTCAATATGAGGATTAACAGTGGATGTTTCTCAATATGCATTTTGTTTTTGTTTTTGCATTATTTTTGTATTATCACAAGTATCCAAAACGGTTTAACCCCTTAAGCCAGTGATTACAGCTTTGTACCGTCAGGAGGAGCGCAGGGACTTAAACCCTTCCTGCCGGGCAGCCGGGGGGACTAGGGTCCGCGGCACTTGCTCTCTGGATTTCCCCCATGATGTCCCACTGAACTGGGGCCACGATGCGAGCATGGGAGAGGATGGGCTCTGGAGTTAGGGGTGCTGCCTCCCCTTCGTACACTCGTGACAGGGCGTCGGCCTTGATATTCTTTGACCCCGGTCTGTAGGTCAGAGTGAAATCAAACCGGGTAAAGAACAGTGCCCAGCGGGCTTGCTGCGGGTTCAATCTCTTGGCAGCCTTCACGTACTACAGGTTCCGGTGATCTGTGAAAACTAAGAATGGGTGCTAGGCGCCTTCGAGTCAGTGCCTCCACTCCTCGAACGCTAGTTTGATGGACAGGAGCTCCCTATTGCCCACATCGTAGTTCATTTCGGTCGGGGTCAACTTGTGAGAATAGAATGCGCAAGGGTGGAGGTGTGGAGGGGAGCCCACTCGTTGCGACAGAATCGCCCCCACCTCGGTTTCGGAGGCATCTACCTCCACAATGAAAGGCACCTCGGGGTTTGGGTGGCGCAAGAGGGGTGCAGTGCTGAAGTGCATCTTGAGGAGATTGAATGCTTGAGTGACTTCAGGGGACCACTGGAGGGTTCGCGGCTTCCCCTTGAGGAGTTGGGTGAGGGGGGCGGCTACTAAGCTAAACCCTCGGATGAACTGACAATAGAAGTTGGTGAACTGGAGAAACCGCTGCACCTCCTTGATGTTGCCTGGTCAAGGCCACTGCACCACTGCCTGCACCTTGGTACTGTCCATTGCCACCCTGGAGGGGGAGATTCTGTAGCCCAAGAAGGAGATGCTGGACCGGTGAAACTCGTGCCAGTGCTCCAGGAGTCGGTTCAGGACTGCTCGAACGTGGGATGCATGCTCTTCTCTGCTGGCGGAATATACTAAAATGTCGTCTATATAGGCGACAACCCACTTATCCATCATATCCCTGAGGACGTCATTCACATAGGCCTGGAACACGGAGGGCGCGTATCCATATGGCATCACCAGGTACTCGTAGTGCCCCCTAGTGGTCAGGAAGGCAGTCTTCCATTCATCGCTCGCCTGGATGCGAATCAGGTTGTAGGCGCTGTGCAGGTCGAGTCTGGTGAATACCCGGGCCCCGCGCAGCTGCTTTACTGTCGCCGGGATCAGAGGTAGAGGGTAACGGTTCTTGATCGAGATGGCATTCAGCCCCCGGTAGTTGATGCACGGCCATAGGCCCCCTCCTTTTTTCTCCACAAAGAAAAAACTGGCTGCCGCCGGTGAGGTGGAGGGGCGTATGAATCCCTTTTGGAGCGCCTCCTCGATGTACTCCTTCATGGCGGCCTCCTCCTACACTCGGCCTCGGGGAGGTGTAGCACCTGGAAGGAGGTCAATGGCGCCATCCCCCTCGCGGTGGGGTGGTAGCAGGGTGGCTTGCTGCTTACTGAACACCTCCACGAGGTCAGCATACTGAGGGGGAATGGCCTGCGAGACAGGAACATTGGGGCTTTCCACAGTGGTGGTGCTCATGGTACACAATGTACACAATGTGACAGGCAGTGCTGACTTCACTGCGCGATATACCCCTTGCTCCACACTATGACTGGGTCATGAAGGGTTAGCCACGGCTATCCCAGGATAATGTATTCTTCACATGAGGGGAGGATGAGCAGGGACAGGGTTTCTTCGTGACACAACCCTACCCAGAGGTTTATTGGGACTGTCTGGTGGTGAACCCCTCCGGTGCCGATGGGTCGGCCATCCAGGGCGGTGACCTTGAGTGGAGGAGATAGGTTGGTGGTGGGCATCGAGAGTTTGCAGCTGAGTTTGTCACTGATGATGTTCCCGGCGGCGCCGGAATCGATCAAGGAAAAGACCCGATTAGACCAAGAAATCATGACAGTTATGACAAATGTGTAGCTGGTACTCACCGTGGGTGCCCCAGAGGAGCTGGGGCATCTGGGACAGGAGAGCCGCATGTGTCCGGGCTGCCCGCAGTATAGGCACAGGTTGTCACGAAGATGGCGGCGCCACTCTTCCTCGCTCAGTCGCGCTCTTCCCACCTGCATCAGTTCCGCTGGCAGAAGAGGAGGGGTGTCGAAAGCGAGGTCGGGAGCTCACCCTTCTGCGCTCCCAAAGCAGATTGTCCAGCGAAATGGACAGTTAGATGTACTGCTCCAAGGTGAGTGCGTCCCCACGGCACAACAGCTCCTTTTGTAGCTCTGTGTTTAGTCCCCTGCGATACATGGTCAGGAGCGGCGGCTCACCCCAGCCGCTTCCGAGCCGCTAAGGTGCGGAATTCAACAGCGAATGCGGATGCCGATCGCTCCTTGGCGTGTTTCACATTACCCGCACCTGGATGGTCGAACACCGCCCGGAACTGCGCGAGGAACAGCGGTTCAGATGTGAGGATGCTGTTGCTCTGGGTCCAAAGCGCCGTAGCCCAGTCTCACGCCTTCCCGGTAAGCAACAAGATCATAAAATGGATCTTGTCGGTTTCTGCCTGGAACATTTTGGGATGGTGCTGAATATACAGCGAGTACTGCATCAAGAAACCCTGACACTGATCCGGGGAGTCATCCGGGAGGCGCGATAAATGGAGCGCTGCCGCCGCGGTTCTAGGCCTGGCTGGCGCAGACTCAGCTGGAGGCTTCACACTGGCGAGTGCGTTGCTCGGCGGCTGAAAGTGCACCTGCAAGAGCTGGAGCATTTCGTCCAGCCTTTTCTCCTGCTGAGTCAGGCGGGCTTCGAGTTCTGTTGGATCCATGCAGCGGCGAAGTATTCTGTCACAGAAAATAAGGAAACCACGGGTAGGATCCAATTGCAGTTTATTTTTGCACAAAGGGAAGTTCAAGTTCGTAGTTGTGAGCCAAGCAGAAAATCCAAGAACCAGGAAGTCAGTCAGCATAGCAACAATATCCGAGGGGTGAGACAAAGAGAGTAATCCAAAGGACGGGCAGGGATCAGAACCAGAGATCAGACCAGAATAACGCTTGGAATTGAAAACCATAATATAGCGGCAATACTTCATAGTGTGTGTGTGTGTGTGTCCGGGGTATATAAACATTAAGGTGATTGCGGAAGTAATGATTATCAGGTGTTCTAAACTCGGGTGATGGGGATATGGTGGCGTGGTGTGAATGTGTCTGTGGTGTCGGGGTTGACCGTGACACGCAGTTATAAGTTTGTCTTCTGTTTTTGCGCCAAACGCTAAAATTGTGAAAACCCCCAAACCAGTAAGATCTAATCTATAAGGGTTGTTTTTTCCCTCTTTGCAGAAGCACTGACTTGGAAAAAAGTGAAGTGAGGTGATTGGGGGTTTGTGTTAACGAATCCCTGATCAGATCTGAGGATAAGTGCATTTTACAACAGAAACACCAGGAATGGACAAAGAACCTGCAGACATCTAGCTATTCCTGGAGCTCTCGGGAGCCACACACGTTGTTCAGGGCTCCAGGAAAAGCCAGATGTCTGCAGGTTCTTCGTCCGTTCCTGCTGTCTCAGTAAAAAAATGCACAATGCACACAATGCCAGATTAGATCAGGGATTCCTTAACACTGTCCCCCAATCACCTCATGTCCCCTTTTCTCCAGCCAAACCTTCTGCAAATCCAAGAAAAAAACCTTTATAGATTAAATCTGACTGGTGTAACTGGTTTATGTTTCAGCGACAGCACCGCACAATACAATCACGTCGAATCAGAGCCCACTACATCGAGCCGAATCCAATTCTGCAGACGTGATTTTGACTCCACGGGAGTTTGTGTAACTTTATTGTCTGGTCTCGTTTAGAGTCCGGGGGGCCCGAATGAGGGTCCGGGCCTTCTGTCAGCTGCTCTCTCTATTAATCTCCAACCTAGCTGTCAATAAATATAAAAAATAATCAGACGCAATCAGACGTGATTCGCAGACTCTCGCCGCGTGTGCTCGAGTGATTTGCCGTGATTAGTGGACAGCGCTTGAAGAGCGTGTTGATTAGCTTGGTGGTCTCTGAGTGCGTGTGTGTGTGTGTCAGTCAGGTTTCCGGATCTGGTTCTCTGTGTGTTGTCTGTCTAGGTGTACGTCAGATGGATGGTGTCTTGCACGGGGAACATTAGTGATGATAAAGAATTAAAGACTTGTGTGTGTTAAGCTATTTGAAGCAACATGCTGACACAGTATCATCTCACGGATAATTATAGCACAAAAAGAGGAAAAAACAACAACATGACACACACACTGTGTATATAGCTCAATTCATATTTTCCCATTAGTCCTGCCAAATAGACATGCAATATAAATGAAAGCACCAATAAATGCACATTCATGACACTCACTTAGAGAAGAATTCTAGCATGTTGGGTTCAATGCTATTTGATATGTTATGTAGCACAGCATTGCATCTCTGAGCTTTTTACTTTGACAGAATCCATGATTTATTGTGCTTTCACCTACAATACCCAGCATGCCTTATGCCAATATATCATAAATCATTGAGAATACATACTCTGATCAATCAATCCTGAATGCTAGCTATTTGTGTATACAGACCGGTGACAAATGAAAGGAAAAACCAACATAAAGTGTGTTAGTGAGGTGTTTTGGGCCACCACAACCCGCCAGAACAGCTTCAATGCTTCTTGGTGTAGATTCTACAAGTCTCTGGAAGTGTACTGGAGGAACCGATGGAGAACTGTTCTTCCAAAAGACATTCCCTCAGTTGGTGTTTGATGATGGTGGTGGAGAGCCGCTGTCTAACACGTCGCTCCAAAATCTCCCACAAGTGTTCAATTGGGTTGAGAATCTGGAGACTGTGAAGGCCATCGCATATGATTTACATCATTTTCATACTCATCAAAACTTACCCCATTCAGTGACCCCTCGTGCCCTGTGGATCAGGGGGGTATTGTCCTCCTGGAAGAGACCACTCTGATGAGGATAGAAATGTTTCATCATAGGATAAAGGTGATGAGTCAGAAGAACTTTGTATTGATTTGCAGAGACCCTTCCATCTAAGTGGACAAGTGGACCCAAACTATGGCAGGAAAATGCCCCCCAGAGCATAACAGAGCCACAGTTTTTCCTCTAATTTGTCACCCATGTGTAGGTCAATAAATAAGTCCATTCTGCTGATCTCCAGTGGTGTACCACTTAACTTAATCGCGCTGGTCATGGAACAGAAATTATCGGTTCTTCGATGCATTCCAAATCATTGGAATTTTCTCTCCAACGATTCCAAAGTTTTGCACAAAATGTTATAATCTGACTTTTATACAGGTTTATGCATGAATACCTTCATGTAAAAGTAAAAAAAAAAATCAAAGTACCAGATATCTCTGATAAAAATAAACACTAGGCCAGGCCTGTCAAAGTAAAATTGCATACAAATTTTAATTACTTAAAAGAATTAGTAGTATTGGAATTCATCTGAATATTAATTAGCCTGTAATTTTATACCGCCACTATACTGTATCGCAAAAAAGCTCAAAAAATTGTGAGGCATTATCATGCTTTTATCATAAACTTTACTTGTTTCAGATTCTTTTTTTTTTTATTTACCCACAAAATGTCTTTCTGTCGCTGATATTTAGCTTGATTTTACATTTCTTAGATGACCCAATTCCCCATCCAACATCTTTAACTCGACTTCATACAGTGAGGCTGAATCCCAAATGACCTCCTATTCACTATATATGCTACCTACATAGGGGGTAACATAATGGCAATGTAGAACCTACAGTACGTAGTGCACTACATGCCCAATAGAACAGTGCCTGTTTAGAATGAACTAATTACATGCAATAACACTTTTAAGGACACAAACTTTGTTCGATTTTTTAAATATTTAATCAGAAAATTGATAGATACTGACCAATTTCAAAATTTACTTCCACCTTCAAGATGATTCATCGGAAAGGAAATTTCACTCCAGAGACTACTGCGTACTGGCATGTTTACAACAGATGCATCAATGTCTCTTTGCTGCATAACACATTAGCACAACACACACACCTGAACAGCTGGGTAGGTGTGTGTCCGCTGCCTCTGTAGGCCAATAACACATTTCTACCCATCTATTTGACATAAGGCCGTCGATAGGAAGACCTGCAGTGTTTTCCTCTGGGCCCGAGTTGTGGATCTCCTCCATTAATTAACAAGGTGTGTGTTTTGCTGAGACGAAGCTCTCTGGCGCGCCCAGACACGCAATAATTGAAATTCAATCTGCCGCTAATCACAGACGACGTTGCAGATTGTGGGGAAAGGGGAGTTGTGGGGAAGTGGGGAAGCTGGCGTTCCTCAAGTTGGGGGCTTGTGTTTGGGTTTAGAGGGAAATCCACACATAATTATGAAATAACAGTATGTTTTTTCACTAATTGATTGAAAGCAGAAGGAAGGATCGATGAGCATAGTAATTGTCAACATTGCATCTCAGAGCTAATGAGTCTCATGCATTTTACAAACAGAATGCTTACAAGGATGTTTTGTTTTTTTTACAGATAGGCCAGAGTGCGAGCAAACACTAAAGTAAATGGAGAATGGTATTTTTAATGCTGACAGTGAGTCAGTAACAGCTGTTCATGCAATTCTAATGCGACATTCTATTTTTCTGCTGGGGAGCAATTCACACAATTTTTTTCATCAATCTCTCAAATCATCATGGAGATTAGATTCCTCATTGACAGGTGACTCATTTAGCTGTAAAAACAGCCTTAAACTCTTCCCCACCGGAAGCAGATGGACACACCCACACACCGGAGGCAGGAGAGGGGTCGTGATATCCGCAGCGTTGCAGTAGATGTGCGGATTTAGGAGTATATGGAGCAGAGTTTTCTTCTCAGAACTTCACTGTCTCAAAGGAAACAGAATGAAATGTGAGCAGTCAGCAACTCGGGAACAACTACAGAGCCGGTACAATACCGAAGAGTTCTCACATCCGTCTGCTGAGAGCACTCTGATGAGAACACACACACATAGCGAGGGCAGGGAATTGGAGCCATCCAGAAATAATTTGACGCCTCTTTCAGTTTGTCAGCGCTGTGTTCCCGAGTAAAGTGCAGTTGCAGACGTCCATGGGGAATTAACTTCCCATCAACAGTGCTGAGGAATCGCTAATTACCAAAAAAATAAATAAATCTGGAATTCTTGAAAAAGATGATGAATAGATTTATAAAAGTTTACCAAACTGAAAGTTTGCTAATGCATTCAAATGTACACCGGCAAACACCAACATTCACCAACAAACACCATCAAAGGCCAACAAACACCAATCCACACCAGCATTCTCTATCAAGCACCAAGAAACAATGACACACCAGTATTCGCCATCAAGCACCAACATTCTCAACACCAACACTTGCTATCAAATCCCAACATTCACCAACAGAATCCAACATTCATCATTACATGCAAAAACTCACCATCAAATACCAACATCCACCATCAAACACCAAAATTCTCAAACACAAACATTCTTTATCAAACACCAACATTCACCGTCAAACACAAACATTCACCAACATTCACCATCAAACACCAACATTCACCATCAAATACCAACATTCCCCATCAAACACCAACATTCACCATCAAACGCCATCACCATCAAACACCAACATTCCCCATCAAACACCAACATTCACCTTCAAACACTGACATTTACTGTCAAACACCAACATTCACCATCAAACACCAACATTCACCTTCAAGCACCAACATTCACCATCAAACACCAACATTCACCTTCAAACACCAACATTCACCATCAAACACCAACATTCACCTTCAAGCACCAACATTCACTATCAAATATATTCACCTTCAAACACCGACATTCACCTTCAAATACCGACATTTACCATCAAACACCAACATTCACTATGAAACACCAACATTCACCTTCAAATACCGACATTTACCATCAAACACCAAAATTTTCTATCAAACCCCAAAGTTCACCATCAAACAGTGTGTGTGTGATTATGTTGATCAACATTTATCAACATAATCATACATTGGCATGGCACACCGACCCAACATTTGGGTTTGTTGGTGTTTGATGGCGAATGTGGGGGTTTGATGAAAAATGTTGGTGTTTGATGGTGAATGTGGGGGTTTGATGAAAAATGTTGGTGTTTGATGGTGAATGTGGGGGTTTGATGAAAAATGTTGGTGCTTGATGGTGAATGTGTTTAATGGTGTTTTATGGAAAATGTTGGTGTTGGTTGATGTTTGATGATAAATGCTAGTGTGTTTTAGTAAATGTTGGTAAGGTGCTTGTTGGTGTTTAATAGTAAATGCTGTGGTTTGATGATCAATGTTGGGGTTTGATTGAGAATACTGGTGTTTGATGGCAAATGCTGATGGCGACTGGGAGGGAGAGAGAAAGAAAGAGAAGTCATTAAAACAAGATCATCAGATTTGTAAAAGTTTGCCAATGTGAAAGTGCGCTAAAGCCTTGTGTAGAATGTCCAGTATACACTAACACCAACATTCTCCAACAAAAGCCAGGAAACACGAACAAACACCATGAAACTTCACCATTCTCTATCAAATACTGACATTCACTGACACACACTATCCAAAAGTTGGGGTTTGATGGCAAATGTGGTCATTTGATGACGAATGTTGGTGTTTAATGGTGAATGTTGATATTTGCTGACGCATTTTGGCGAATGCTGGCGTGTGATGGTGAATGTAGGTGTTTGTTGGTGAACACCAAATGGGGGAACCTCAGGCAGTGAAAGATATATTTGTAGAAGAAGGACATCACGGCATTTTGACTGACTGATATTTACAAGAATGAAGTGCTAGTAATAACACAAGCGTGTAAATTCTCTGTGTGTTTGTGTATAAATGTATTTTTGTCTATATGCATATATTTAAATATGTATACTCTAATGAAACACCATGTTAAAAGTGTAGCTTAATAAGGCCGTGTCAGTATAGATTTTCTGCACTGAATTGAATTGAAAGAGTGTAAGGCAGAGACGAAATGTTCAATTGTTCCAAAAGCAGAGAAAGCGTGAGAAATGAAAGATCAAGAAGAAAGACGGAGGAAAGAAGAGAGCAATAAGGAAGGAGATAAAGGGAAAGTGCTATAGAGAGCATCTCAGGCATGAAGGGCACGTCGGCAGTGTGCTTTATGGAGGGTCAGTCATTCATCACCGCTTTGACTGCAAGCTAGTGTCCAATAACTCCTCTCCACCTATCTCTCTCTCTCTCTATCTCTCTCTCTCACTCTCTCTCCGACATCTTTCGTTTACTGTTTACCCATTTTTCATTTTCTTTTATCTCTTTTCCTCTACTCCCTCCCTCACACCCTCCTTTTTCTGCATGTCTTTCCCCATCCCTGTCTCTTTTTTCCTTCTCTCCCTCCTTCTACCGCCCTTTCTTCCCTTCCTGTATCCCTCCCTCTTTCCCTTCTTCTTTTCCTCTTATTCTTTTCCCTTTTGTCTGTCTCTCTATCCTTCCTCTTCATCCCTTCCATCATCTCTCCCTCCATTTTCTTCCCCCTATGATTTTCCTCATTCTGTCTCTCTCCTTCCGTTGCCTTTCATCTCTTCTCGCTCCCCTTCCCTTCCTTTCTTTCTCAATTTCTCTCTCCTCCTTCTCCTGCTTCTTTCTCTCTCTCTCTCTCTCTCTCTCTCTCTCTCTCTCTCTCTCTCTCTCTCTCTCTCTCTCTCTGTCTCTTTCTCTCAGAATGACTCCTGGGGGAAGCAGTACTCGTACGCCCTCTTCAAGGCCATGAGCCACATGCTGTGTATCGGTTATGGAGCCCGAGCACCCGTTAGCATGTCCGATCTGTGGATCACGATGCTCAGCATGATCGTGGGGGCGACGTGCTACGCCATGTTCGTGGGTCACGCCACCGCGCTCATCCAATCGCTCGACTCCTCACGCCGCCAGTACCAGGAGAAGGTATGAAAACTCATACACAACCTCTCGTCAAGTTCTGGTCACTACCCAACAACGGATGTCCCACTGGCCCTAAACTAATCTCTATATTTTATAGCAATACAGTTCTTAAGTATATTAAAATTTCCAACTTTATCTCAGTTAGTATCAATATAAACAATACTGATTGGAATGGAGCCCTAAAAGCCCTTCACAAGCTTTTCCCATTCTGACTGCAGACATGTGTTTAAAATGATCTATATATCTGTCTGTCTGTCTGCCTATCTGTCTATTTATGTCTATTTATTTATCTCTCTATCTTTTTATTTGTCTCTTTCTTTTTCTATCTGTCTAGCTACATGTCTGTGTGACTTGTCTATTTTCCTGTCTGTCTGTCATTCCATTTATCTGTTTATATATCTCTCTATCTGTCTGTCTGTCTTTCTAACTATTTGATATTTGTCTATTTGTCTGTCAATTTATCTGTCTGTCTCTGTCTGTCTAGCTGTCTAGTTATCTGTCTGTCTGATCTGTTTTTTCTGTCTGCCGTTCTATTTATCTGTCTTTTTGGCTCGCTATCTGTCTGTCTATCCATCTGTCTTTCTATTTATCTTACTACCTGTCTGTTTATCTGTCTGTCAGTCTACACATGTATGTCTATCTGTCTTTATATTTAGTTGCCTATCTGTCGGTTTGTCTGTCTGTCTTACTATCTATCTGTCTGTCTGTCTGTATTTCTGTATGTCTTTGTCTATCTATCTATTTATCTATCTATCTATCTATCTATCTATCTATCTATCTAATCTGTCTGTCTGTCTATCTATCTAATCTGTCTGTCTGTCTATCTATCTAATCTGTCTGTCTGTCTATCTATCTATCTACTCTTGTGACCTTTGAAACATGGACCTCACTATGGTTTCTGTAGCCTCAGGGCAGCGTTGTTCATTGTGCACACAGCCTCGAGGACAGACAGGCTCTCGAGGACAGGACGTGTCAGTGATTAGTGGACAGAGCTTATAGAATATATTGATCAGCTCAGAGACCTGTGGTCATGTGACCGGATAAAGCTGAGTGTTTAGCGACTTCATTAAACACTTCTGACATCTGAACACAGTGGGAGCCTGAACACACAGACATGGTAATACATTGAGAAATAGTGATCATAAGGAATACATGAGGAACAAACATCCAGAATATTATGCAGATACATGTACTGTACATACAGTAGTGTGCAAAAGTCTTAGGCACATGTCAAGAAATTCTGTAAAGTGAAAATGCTTTTAAAAATAATGAAATTAAAAGTTCCTGAATATAAACAATCCTATAAACAGCAGTAAAGAGTAAAAAACTAAAATCAGTGTATTGGTGTTTCAGCCTTTGTCTTTAAAACTGCATCAATTCTCTTAGACACACTGTCGTGCAGTTTTATAAGGAAATGAGCTGGTAGGTTGTTCCAAGAATCTTGGAGAACTTGCCACGGTTCTTCTGCAGAACTTTGGTTCTCACTTGCTTCTG
>JAOUQW010000019.1:5966468-5982454 GCA_028565825.1 Olivaichthys viedmensis | reverse complement strand
TCCACAACATTAAATGTGACTATAAACGGATAAAAAGTGCGACGTGTCGTTCTTTAATAAATAAAAATGTGTAATCGGTAACAAACTGTTGTGGTATAAGCGGAATAAAGCTGTTATTGGAAAATAATCGGCATTACACCACCCCGTCATTGATTATTTTCCTATAACAGCACGTCCCGAAGTGTTTTATGCCCTTACTTATTGAACACTCACAGACACACTACCCCGGTGTTAATGTAACTGTCTCATAGCTAACATTTCTTTTTCAATATTTAATACAATAAATGTTGGAAAGTTACTTTCAGATGCTCATCTGGCATCTGTACTATATTCTTAAAAAAAGAATATAGCTTCCAAAAGGGGTTCTACTTGGAGCCCTGTCTGCTAGGGAAACACTATGTTGTAGGGGTCTACATAAAACCTTGAATGGTTCCCCCAAAAGGACAAACCGGAGAACCCTTTAGGGTTTCTTTAAAGAGTGTAGAGCTTTAAAACTTAATGTCAGGTTTAAAGCGGATCAGCTGTGTGAACAAATTCCTAACCTGGGCATGAGCACGACCCCAACCCCCCTCACCTCAATCATAGTTTACACCCTTGGCTCCCTATAGCGCCCCCTCTCTGTTCGGGACTTAGTTAGAACACTAACAATAAAGTGAACGGCCCTTGAAAGTTCCTAAGTTACCTTCGATGTTGGGACAGTTCTTTATTAATTTATTAATTACTCTAAAGGATATCAAGGTTTTTTTTTTGTTTTTTTTAACTCTGTTAAAACCATGTCTTATAATCTGTTTGCATTTTATCTTTCTTACTTTATTATTTATTCACTGTATAAAACCTGTTTTTAATTGTGTATGATGTATTTTCTCTCTCTTTATTTGGCATATTAGTTTAGTTTTTGGGTTCTTGCCATTTCTTTTAGATGCGTAGAACCTTTTTATTTATTTATTTCATTTTAAACCACTAGTAAAGTTAAAAGTAGTAAAAGAATGTCATGCGTTTTCATGTCTAGACACTTAGACAAAACTGGTTATGTTTTTTTAATTAGAAAAACAGCCAAAACCACAAACCTCAACAAAAGGTGAATAATAAAGAATATCAGGAGATGGGAAAGAAAGTGCTGCTTATTGCATGTTAGTACATTCCTGGCCTACCACTTTTTTTCTTGTGAGAGTCTCTCAGTCTTCCTCTTTTTTCCTGTTTCCTGTAGAAATCTGTTTGCTAACGAAAGGACGGCGCACGGCTAGCGTCCGCGCTGACACGTACTGCCGCCTCTTCTCTCTCTCCGTCGACCATTTCAACGAAGTTCTGGAGGAATATCCAATGATGCGGCGCGCCTTCGAGACCGTCGCCATCGACCGCCTCGACCGCATCGGTGAGACCGCACACACACATTCCCTCCCTCGTCATCTCTGCCACGTCCATGCGTCCGTTCAGTGTGTGTCTGTTCCATCATCACACTCGTCTGCCATTATGCTGCATGATTCCTGCGTATGCCTGTCTATCCTTCTGTCGAATTCTTCCTATCAGATTAAATAAGTTTACCAGTAAATTAAAGTAAGTAAAGTACTTACGAAAAAAAGTGTGTAACTCTATAAAATGCCTGTGTGTGAGAGGTGGTGCATGTGATCGTCCCGGCCAAGGTTTGGTTGTCCTGCTGGTTTTTTGGTCCAATGTTAAACCCAAGTGGTTATACAGTAAGCGGATGGAGGCAGATTTTCACCTGCATGAGCCTCCGATCCAAGTTCCTATCCTGGGTATGAGCACCACCCCGACCCCCCTAGCCTCGGCCGTAGTTCACACTCATAGCTACCTACAGCGCCCCCATCCTATGTTAGGCACGTAGTTCAAGCAGTAACCGTATAAAGATGACCGTATTTTCCGGACAATAAGTTGTGACAGAGTATAAGACACCAATATATACATCGTTACTACAACTTTGTACTTCCTTACAAAAAAATCGTTATGTAACATTATTTAATGCTGACACCTTGTAATTCACTTCATGAGTACTATAGCTTTTGTTTGTCCAATAACTGCTGCTAGAATAATGCTCATTTATGCTACTGCATCTGTGGGATTTTTAATGTTATGTTAGCTGACAGTAGTGTACTTACTTCTGGAGTAGCACACTTACCGTAAATACTCTAATAAATGGGCATATTACAAAAACTGTAACACCTTTACTTTGCAGTCTTATAGAGTCTTATCGTCCGGAAAATATGGTAATAAAAAAAAAAGATCCTCAGATGGAGCATATCCTAGATATATTTGTGTAGTTAATTTTTTTTTTTTTCTATTGTTTTTAACCTATTTTGTTTTAATTTGATATGTGTATTTTATTTATTTATTTATGCAATACTGAAAATGTGCCAAAAATTTGACTTTTTTTATGTTATGTTATGTATTTTTTATTATTATGATGTTATTTTATTTAAATTATTTTCTAAATTCGACTATTTGCCTATTTTCTAGGTTCCATTTTTTAGGCAAACTTTTTTAAAATTAATTTAATTTTAAAACTTAAATATACTATTGGTGATGAGACTATATCATAAATGTTTATGCCTAAAAATTTCAAGAAGCTTAATACTATTTAAAGTCAAGAAATTTGCTGCGTTTTTTGCTTTTTAAATTAAAGCATGCTGATCGTTTTAAGAGCAGATTTGAGCTCTGTAAGAGTTCATTTAAGTCTAATAATTATATTGCGTACTCTACATTCTGAACATTTCATGGGACATTGGCTCGATATTCTTCGTCCATCTAATGATTTTAAACAGCAAACATTTTTATCGGTATTGACTTTTTGACATTTCAAATATTTGAAACACCAGTGAGTGTCAATTACTCTACATGTCTGTAGGTAAGATTACACATTACAAGTCACTATTGCATGAATTTGCATCTCTTTTTCAGACATTCTGACACGATTACCATATTTTCTGGACAACAATTCGTACAAGACGCATCCTGTTAAATTTGATCTACTTGTTTCATTGTACGAGTTATATTAAGGAAGAAGGCATTTTTATGTTTGCACTAATGGTTAATTTCATATTAATTTACCAAATGGTGCAGCAAACTACCATAGCTGCTGGAGTAGCATGCCTACTGTAAGTACACTAATAATTGGTCTTATTACAATTAGGCTAATGTAAAAAAATGCATCATATGGTCCAGAAAATGTGGTATTATTACCTACTTTATGCATATTTGAGTTATTTCCAATGAATATGAATATCAAAACGTCTTTAATTAAAACCTCCAATTTTAACATCAAATTTCAGATTTCAGGATGCAACACACCTTCCAGTAGTATCAATTATTTACCCAGAATTTTCTCAAATGTTGAAAAACTGCATGATGCATGTTATACTTACAACACTTTTTAATTTTGCAGCAGCTAAGACAAATGCTGATGATCAGCCAGTTCACTGTGACCAGTCAATGCAAAGTATACCGTTTTTCCTCTAAGCATATGAGAAAGAATGTGAATTCATTACTAACACAGCATGCATACTTTTCATACTTTACAATTACAGTAATGCCTGCAAAAAGAGCTTCTTGAGTATAAGCAACTTTTTTTGTCCAGCAGATTATTTTGAAGGTATTTTAATCACATCTTTCCCAAGGCACTGGAACTATTGCTTTGTAATGATGTTTTTAAATTTTTTTTTTTCCTTTATGTTTTTTTTCTTTCTGTATGTTTGTTTGCCAAATTCAGGCATGTTCATATTGACTTGCTTTTGTATCATGGTGACATCCAAGTCACAAGCAGTCAATAGCAGATAAGCACTGATGTGATCAGGCCAGTCAAATCACACTAGTCCCTGAGATGATGTGGTCTGTCATGTTGCTGATGGAATTGCTGATTTAACTCCTGCATCTTTTGGCTGCCTGTGGAAATGCCTTCCTCTCCTTTTAGCAGGGCAAACCTCGGTCACAACACGCTCGGCCCAGTATAAACACAGGCACGATGCTTTGCATCTTGCTTTGACAGAACTGATTTGGATAAGTCTAACCAAAAAACAAACAAACTGAGGGGTTTTGTCTCATACAAAGGAAAAAAAAAATACAGACCGGGTCATGATCTGTGCTCGTTGTGTTTCCTTTTTTTTTTTCTTTTGGACTGCAAATGCTTGTTTCATCCTAAGCTAGAGAAATTTAAAAAAGCAAAACAAAAGTTACCATGCATTGACCAGAATGCCATGTTTCACAATTGATGTATCTATCTTTATCTAAAAATTATTCAACCAGGAGTTCCTCTTGAGATGAGCTCATCTCGTTTTCAAGAGTGCCCTGGCCGACGAGTAGGCAGCAGGTAAATTCCTCGATACAATCCACATCTCAAAAAAAAAAGTAGCTCCACAGACTAAAAGCATCATGGGAAAAAAAGCTCTGCAATACAGCCACTGGGCTCTTAGAATGGACTGTTACCCAGTGAAGACATCAGTGTATTTTCTGTTTGATAACGAACCTAATAGAGGAGGTAAATGCATGCTATTGAAGGAGGCAAGGGTTTATATTAGGCCCGTTTTAGTTTTTGGTCGTGGTTCATAAACAGTGCCCTTCATAAGCATAGGGATAGTCAAGTCAAAACCATTTTTTTATTGGCTGAATATCAAGCTCATTCAATCAAAAAATAAAAGAACATAATTTTTTTGGTAGGGGTATTTTTGGGCATAATCAGAATTCACAGGTTTTGTACAAAAATTAATTCCCAGAAATACCCATGAATAAAAGTAGATCATTTTACCTTCCATTCCTTTTTATATCTTTAATTCAAATGGCTTGAATAGAAAGCAAAATAACTATTTTGACTTGACTGTCCTTTTATTTCTGGAGGACAGTGAACATAGCCTATACACTGTCAATGCATGCTTACAAGTTTTTCAGACCTTTGTATTCATTTAAACAAAGTAAAAAAAAAAAAAGTTTACCTAATGTTATCAGGGCTCTTAGTTAAGCTAAAACAATTCTGCTAGCCACAATCGGCATGATGCTAATGCTGTATGATGCTGCAAGACTGCCACACCCAGGTTTCCATCTTCATCCTCAACGCTGCGTCTTGTTTCTCATGCTTTTGTGACTGCTTCTTACTGCACATTATCTTACTCATCAAGGTGAACGTGCAAAAAAAAACAAAAAAACATTGGAGTCAGGAATCAGTTTGCTCTTCTTAGTTTTGCGCAATGCACTTTTGACTTTTGACCAGAAGACGGCTCAAGCTGCCTTATTCCTCCTCGGTGTATAGAGGTGGGACGAACAACTGCCTCTATAAACCAAGCAGCCACCTGGCTAAGTGCTTGAGCTTAATGATGTGCCATAACGCCTCACTAAGTCACGCTCTTTCATTTAAAAAACGGGACGAGAGGCAGAAACGTCTGCAATTGGGTCGTGGAAATGAGCAAAAGCTAGAAGCATGAAACTAATCATCGCCAATGAGCCCTGGGAGAATAGCAGTGAGAGAACAACTTTGACTTCACCATAGAAACATGCCATGGAGGAGACTATGGAGCATAGGAGTCAAATAGTATGATCTAGCATAATCAAGGATTTATATATATATATATATATATATGTATATTTGTTTGTTTGTTTTTTACCCTATTTTCTCCCAATTCCCACCCACTAACTAGTTCCCATCCTATCACACGACAGCTACCAATCGGGGAGGGTGAAGGCTAACACATCTTTCCTCCGAGACATGTGCAGTTCTGCCACTGCATCTTTTCGAACTGCTGCTCATGCAACGTCACAGGGCAGCTGAACACGCTTGGAGGAGACACTAACTGCCCTCTTCTGTATACATAAACTTAGACGCCCACGATTGGCTAGTGTCTCTCTGATTGACAGGGGAGAGAGAGTAACGCCATCCCTCCCACTCAGAGAGCAGGGCCAATTATGCTCTCTTGGACTCCCGGCCACGGATGGCTATGGCATCGGATCATCAGATCTCCCAACAATAGGGACAACACTTTTCTGTTGCGCCACTAGGGAGCCTTTTTTTTAAATTTTCCATTAAATATTCATTATATTTTCAAGACTATTTGCCCTCTAGCAGGTGCTGTGACTTATAACATATGTTAGATTTTTTTGCATTAGCACCAAATATACCTGTAGAACTAGTTCTAGTTAACTGGTTCAGGTGCATCAGAAGCTGGAACAGAACTAAAACATTGATAAATGTACGAAAACTGACCGTGGCTCCCTGACGACTGGATTAAAAAAACATCTGTCCTAGAACAATGCCCAAATCAAAAGACAGTTCAAGATATGAATGTTTAGTGATGTGCAGAATGCCCAAATGTTCACCATGTTCATGTGCTTGGTTTGTTGTGACTTCATCTGTCTCGATTCATTGGTACTTAAGATGTTACTTTTACTTTCTGTACAGTTTTTCTTAAATCTATATTTCAGGCCAAAAGTATGAAAGCAAGAAGGATTTAAAGTTAAAGAAATATGTTCGATTTTAGAGTCACTTTACTAACAACCAACACAAGACACCATATTTACTTACATCTAGTTTAACCAAAAACACTTTTTTCACCCAGAATGTTCCATTGGTTTGTAGTGATGTACTCTCACTCTGACAGATTATACAGGAAAAATCTTCACGCTCTTTGTTGATTGTTGAACACAATTTACTATCTCCTAATTTAACACACCTGATTCAGAGAATCGAGCCTTCAGGAGCATCAGGTTTGTATGATGAGAGTTGGAATAAAACCAAAATTCTAAATGCAAATACAAATGAAGGGTAAAGTTAGTTGTACGCTTTTGCTGTAGACATTTAGTCAACCTAATTTTGTTCCATGTTAATACAAATATTACAGTCCATTATCTTTTAAAAGTTGGTGTCACTTCCAAACCTTTGGCCTGTAGTGCATTCATGACATGAAAGCAAAGAGTGGTTTCCTAAACCTTCAAAATTCATCTTGCATAAGCCGAGTCCAGTAATTGAAAATGTCAGAGGACGCTAAATCGGATAAAATGCTACATGCTACGAGAGATTGGACACTGGCTGACTCAAAAGGTCACTGGCGTGTGTTCCCCACTCACTCATGTTTCCGCTTCAATAACATGTTTCTGTTTAAATCCTCATTCACAGAGTTCACTCTTCCTCCAAACTTTTTTTCCTACATCATGTGAGTCTTTGCCCACAATGTGGATATTCCCTTAGCCATAGTGAGTAGTGACGTTTGTTTTGGAGAAATGTGTAGATCAGGGAATCTCAGCTCCAGTCCTGGATACCCACTTCAATCTCTTCTTAATGAAGGAACCAAAACTCGTCCGATTTTCTGCCTAAGGGTATCCATCGTCCTATTTCCCAGGAAAATACTATCAAGATATCATTATGGTAAACACAGTCCTCTTTGAGTAGCATGACACGACATCAAAAGCAAAACTACACATTGAATAAATAGGCATGTTGCCTACACAGCAGCAACCTAACCATTAGCCAGCTACATTACAGCTTATTTAGCAATAAGCAACTACCTACCACGTCACTACCACGACTACAATTGACTACCCACCACGTCAATTTGAAAAGGCCACAGTAGCATTTTCAGTCCGTTTCCCAAAGGTTTCCCATCCACAATGCAACGTGAAAATTATACAAAACCGTATGCTGGGAATGCACACCGATGACCATTACGTCATTTCCGTTTGTTGTACGGCTGATAACTCTGTCAACCTCCGACATCCACTGAACTGCAACGATGAACATAAAACCGGCTTTCTTGCAGGCCACAGCATCACTTGTACACTATACAAAGCAGCCAAACATCCTGATACAGAAAACAGCATCGCAATGAGGTTCCGCCATCTTGGAATTGTGGAGATCACATGACAAACGTTTTCGTTTTTCGAAGGGCTACGTTTTCCTCCTTATCCACACTACAACACGAAAACAGAGTTTTCAGATTTATCCACTTTGGAGAGCCGATTCGAAAAGATGCGTTTTCATTGGTCAAAAACGCTGTTTTAGTGTGGATGGAAAGGCAAAATGGATAAGAAAATATGCGTTTTCAAATTTCCGTCATACAGATTCTTCGTCCAATTGGCAGGCCTGAACACACCTAATCCAGCTCGTTAGCTCCTTATCAAGCACATCATGAGCTGATTCAAGTGTCTTGGAAGCAGGGAAACGTTGAAACGGCCGGGGGGCTTTGCAGGACTGAAGTTGAGAACCATTAGCCTAGATGTAGTTTATACTCTGCCTTGATTCATCCTGCTGCATAACAGTAATAAATTACACATCATGATCATTGCCAGTTCAGAAGAAATAAGTAAAAGGCGGCCATTGTAGGAATCTCAGAGTGAAATCATTTGCCATTCTTCTACGAAGAAGCAAATATCAACCCTGACTGCCACCTAACAAAGTTCACAAAGTCATGTTTATCCTGCCATGCTGGTCAATATAAAGAACCGACAATGAGATTTTCTCTGTGTTTGGATATGCTAGGACATGTCTGGCTTCCCAAACCCGCGCCAGTGTCCCTGGGCAAGGGAATCGGTTCACATAGATTCCTGTCACACTGGATAAACGTCTCTGTCAGACCTTGGTGCCATTAGTTTCCCTTCCTATTGACATTGTATACATCACTCTTCTTCATCTGCTTTTTCAAACTAGCTGATGCTAGGTGCTAAGGTTACTAGATATTCAGAGCTTTTACAACTGCTGCATTTTTCGATTTAGCTTGATTGGCACTTGGGTACAGCACGGCTTTCGTGTTTTTGCTTCTAAAAAATGCCTACAGTTGCCTTGTACGCAATATCAGTATTAAGAACTGATATGTTGTTAATCAGAGTCGTACAGCAGTGAGATGGGAATTTTGCGCGTGGTAAATTATGGTTGATCTCAAAAAGCAAAAACACAAATTGATCAGAGGCTTTTGCTTCCATAAGCTTTTTGTTCCACTTTGTTCCTTTATTCATCAAGCAGGAAAGCCCATACTGATTTTCAGATGGGTCCTGCATGCCCTTTCATGACAGGGCAATAAAAACTAATAAGGAAGAAACAGAAACAGAAACAGAACTGACAGCAGAACATTAGATGAGGAAGTGCTAATGAATAATACAATCCAGATTCAATAAGAATGAATAAAGCATATGTCAATTAAAATAAACAGTCTCAAATAAAAAAGGAAATAAAGCCAACAGCCTGTCATATAAACAAAAATCAAACCCAGCAACAACAACAAAACAAGATAAAAACAAGGACCCTCCTGCCTAAATAAATTGGTTAAGAGTAACTTAAAATGACTAATTGTTACCAGAATATGAAGTTTCAATGTATTCTGAATTTCATTCCATTGGCGAGAGGCAAAAGCCAAATTTGAGCAAGTACCATATTCAGGTACCATATTCATATAATTCCAACTGCATATCCGCAGAGGGGCACTCAAAGTAACACTAAAATATACCAATATATTCTTATAAAGCATAAATATATGAATATATTGTTTGAATTCATTTCATAGGAAATCTATAAATTACCATCTAAATGACCTTTGCTCAACAGAAGATAGAGATTAATCCTTCTCAACTAAGAAATTATAAAAAAATAACATGCCAGAACACGACAAATGCATTTCCCAATCAAATTCCCCATTTTCGTTCCTCGGCTGAGGCATTAGCCTATGCACAGAATATTTTTCACTGTCTTTCGGTTTTAATGGTCCAGTTTTCGAGACTTAGATTAACCCAGGCATGATTGCACAAGGATATGAATGTTGTTTTTTGTTACTCTCATGAAAGAATCCCAAACCACAGTGTAATTTATCTCAAGCCCAGGCTGTATCTGTGCCTGGAAAATTGGGTCTGAAACTTCTGAGCAGGTCTCCATACAGCAGATGTGCTCTACCTGCATATATTTAAATGGTAGTCATGGTAGTCTTGAAGAAAAGAGACGTATTGGAAGATACCTGCAGACAAGCTGAGTGGTGAAAGCTGCATAAAAGGACACCACCTCCACGTTCAAGCCCGTGGCCGGAAGATTGATTGTTAATGGCTTTATGCCTTCAGTTCCCCAAAACCTCACTCATTCTTACTGATTGAAGAGTTCTGCACCTCTGCTGCGAACACAGGGTTCAGCAAACCAAGAAAGACCAGAGGTCAGATCTAAAGATATAAATCTTAGTCACTTCCTACTGCTTTCAAACCTACATTAAAGCCTCGAAACTTGTGTAGGAATTGTGGTCACAGAACCAACCAGACTCAACCCATGTTTCTTCAGTCAGTCAGAAAAAACACTTTAATTCACTGTGATACGTCTACCAGCGGCAATAAAATATTACTACTAGAAGGCATTTCGTCGCTCTATACATCACCAACAAAGATGATGGATGACAGAGGGAAGTTTCCAAATTGGCAAATCGGGGTTTGCTAAATAGCCCAATATCTCGAGTTTTGCAAGAATACAAATCTCTCACTCAAAGAATTGAGAAGTGATGCTCAAAAGACAATGTAGAATTTTGTCTCACCGATGGGACGACGAACTTTCACCAGAAGATCTTCTTTTATACTACCACTTTTTCATGTCTTGAGTTCATAAAAATGGAGAAGAAAGCAAGTTCGAATCCTGACAATGGCACACCCATCTGTGTCCGGGAGTCCAAGGGAAGGATGGCCACCCCTATCAATCAGAGTGATTCTAGCCAATCACGAGAATTTGTTAGAGAGTCTGTTAGTTAGCATTCTCCTTGAAGTCCGTTCAGTTGCTTGATGATGGAGGGAAATAGTTTCACAGCAATAAAACGTTCTCACGGAAAGAACTGAGAAGCAGCGATGCTGTTAAGAAGTGGAAATTTATCCCACCAGCAGGACGGCTGATCTAATATGTTTTAAAATCTTTCACCACCAATATATCTTCTTGTTGACTACCACTTTTTCATGTCTTGAGTTCATAAAAATGCAGAAGATTGCAAGTTTGAATCCCAAAGATACCACAGCCATCTGTGGCCAAGTCCAAGAGAGTGTAACTGTCTCTGCTCTCTGTGTGGGAAGGATACTATTCCTCTCTCCTTGTTGATTTGAGCGTTGCTAGCCAATCACAGGTGTCAGTTAATTAATGTTTACAGAATAGAGCAGTTAGCGTTTTCATCCAAGGACGTTCAGCTGCGTTATGATGCGGCAACTGGCCTGTGGAGGAAGTACATCTTAGTGAGATTGGTGGGAGCTTTCATCAATAAATAAATCCATAAGACAAAGAGAGCACCACTAAGGTGCCATAAAATCAAAAACAGAAGTGAATACAACCTCATACACAGGAATCAAATCATACACTGTGACACGATGTCAAATAACTGCACATAACCAGTCCTGACCACTAACCCTCCTTGCACGCAGTAACTGATCGATGCTTGCCACTGAAATTGATTTCCCAGTGTTCGACAGAATCTTGCCTGAATCTTCCTGACCGAGTTCCTCAGACTCGGAGCTGATGAAGGGTCTGCGGCTCCTGAGAGTGTAAATGTAATTCCACCTGCCTCTGATGGAGTCCCTGATTATTTTTACTTCAAAGAGTGATGTTCGAAAAGCATCCTACGATTAAGGCAATCCTTGTACATTCCAACATGTCATTGATGTTGTGAAGTACATGCATAGAGACTTGATCGAAACGGTTCATTTGTATGTTGTTTCTCTTTATTGCAGTCAAAATGTAATTTTCATTTAATGATTGCTTGACAACGGCCACTCTTGGATCTGTACGGAGAGTTTAGCCGATCCACTAGACATTAGCGAGACACCATTTAAATGATCACACCTTCACTGATTGGAATAGAGTCAGTCGAATTGGTTAATCAAGCGAGGGAGAAACATTGCAGGCCAAATTAAATGTCTTCTCCATGTTAAATAGTAACTGGACAAGTCAGTAGATACCACCAAAGTGTATGTTGTGTATGTTGTGAAACGTGTTAGACGTTTATTTAGACACGTCAAGTTGATATTTCATTTTGATATTGACAAGGCCAACATGTATGTTTAGCACCGTGTTTTAGGTAGTTACCAGTCTGCCCTTCATGTCGTCCCTGTGTCTGCATTACATCTACACTGTTTTCCACTTCATATGCTTGTAATGTTTCAGAGCCCTTTTGGATGGTGGTCATCGTAGCTAGCTAACGTTTTGTTCTTTCCAGGGAAGAAGAACTCACTCCTGCTGCAGAAGTTTCAGAAGGACCTGAATGCCGGCGTGTTCAACACGCAGGAGAACGAGTTGCTGAAGCAGATCATCCGACAGGACCGGGAGATGGTGATGATGGTGGAGAGGAAGCAGTCAGTCACGGGTGCGAATTCGACGCCCATCTCCGGAAACTCCATTATTAACTCTCCGGCCCAGCCTCCGTTCGCCAACAGCCAGTTCCAGCAGCATTCTTCATCGATGACCCCCATGACACCCATGACCTACAGCACCTCAGCGTCCATCATCCCTGCGGCTCGTCTGGCCGGGAGCGTGGCATTCTCGTCGCCTGGCAACCCAGCCACGCCCCTTCAGCAGCAGCCGACGCCCGGAGGCATCATGTCTCCCTGCTCTTTCACGGCGGCTCGAACCTTCCAGTATGGATCGCCCACGGCTTCCCAGCTGTCCCTCGTGCCCCAGCTGTCGTCCGTAGTGATGCAGCAGCAGTCGTCCCAGCAGCCCCAGCAGGCGTCTCCGCAAAGAAACGAGGTCCACAGCAGTCTTAGCAGGGACGTACGCCATCTTTCGGCCTCTCAGCCCTCGCTGCCCCATGAAACCTCGCTAGCAATCAGGCAACATCAATCCTCCAGAGAATCCTTGGCATCTATCCAGCAGCCCCCGTCAGGCCCCGCCCCACAGGCCCCTGGCTCTGCCCCCCCGCAGGGTGCCATTCGCGCCACAGTCCCTCCGAGGGTGGCGCTTTTCCGTCAAATGTCATCAGGCGCAATACCACCAGTGCGAGCAGCGCCCTCTACAGGCCAGCACAGAGATCCCATGGGATCCAGGAGAGAGTCGGCTGTCTTAAACAGCAGCGCTGAGACTGAACAAGACAAGATGCGGTTTGCGTCAAATTTATGATTTTTTTTTCTTTTCTTTTTTTTTCTTCCTTTATTTATTAATTTTTTTTTAAATGATTTTGCTTCATTTTTCTGGAGATGCGGGAAAAAAAAGACTTGAGTATTTTTGTTTTTCCTCCAACCAACTCCTATCTAAAAGACAACCTCGTAGATCTCCTGTACAGACTGCCCTTGTATTATATTCTATTTTAGACACGTTTTCCCTTCAACGTAAGAATGTATATTATACAAATATATACGTGTAAATCCAACTAGAATATTTGGCACTGACTATATGAAAAAGGCGGAAAAACACTAGTATAAATGCAAGTCTTCCTTTCTGACGTGTATATACGATGGACATCGAAGAGGATTTCAATTTTTTCCTTTATCGAATTTGAATTTTTGTTTGTCTCTTTTTTCTTCTTTTTTTGTAACTGAAATGCAACGTGAAAGCTGACAGCGACTTTTTGAATCGATTGATTTCTTTTTTTACTTCGAGACGATGTCCAAACACCAAGTCCAGCGTTCAGCAGCTTTTTTGGCATCACTGTGGAAAACCTACACACAAACAACACTGGAAACCAATAATGGAAGCTCAAAAAAAAAAGAAAAAAAAGCACATAAATCAATACGAATTTTTGACAGGAGGACCGTAAAGGGCAGTAAAGCGGGTAAAAGTGGCTCTGCAATACTATTCCTTAGTCCAGTAACTGAAGTGTAGTGTTAAGACCGAGGCAGTGTTATGGGATCGACGGGAATAAAAGTTGCATTTGCTGTTTTGTTTTTTTTCTTCTTTTCTTTTCTCTTTCTTTTCCGTCCCCCCTCCTCCTATTTATCATTTTTAAACAGGGTGTAGGGCTGCAGTTGGATTATTTTCTACCCCTAATTTTTGACTGAGACGGACACAAATGAAATGTCGCTCAATGACTGTGTACATTTATAATATTTATAAACTAAAGATTATCACCATTATGCAATAGACTGTGATATAAAGACAAACTATATGTGTATTGTAAATAGTTTTGTAGAGCTAGTACTTGCAGAATAATGTGTGATGCATTCTCGAACATGGCAATGTCTTACCAGTCTGAAGCCTGGATATCACATATATATGCATATGTACTAAAGTGACACATTATCATTAGAGATACGCAAACCTTAATGCAAACAATGGCGCAATAGTTTAGTCAATACAGGATTATGTATATATCACTATGAAAGCTGGTGCGAGCTTTTACAGTGATCTTTAGAGACTGAGGCAGCACCGCAGGTAGATCAATGACGGGACAAAAGCTTTTTGTAGTCTAAAAGCACACTTATTTCAGGACGTCATTTCTAAATGGGCCCCGTATTTATAGATGGTCAATAAACACGTACGATAAGACTTTACCATTACTGTAAGTCGAAGGGTGCACCGACTCAGTACATCAGTCGATTTCTGTTTTATGTTTATATCAGTATTATGCTTAAGCAATCCTATAATCGCTATGCAGTGGCTTTCTTTGCTTTTTTTTTTTTTTCCTCTGCAACTCACACTCACATTCTCACTTCACATCTTTCGAGTATGCCTTCTCTTCTCTCTTCTCCCCTTTTTGCTTCCTCATGTCGTTTATTGTTTTGCATAATTGACCAATCCCAAGCCCTGTCTTATTTTCTTGGCTCATTAAGTACAAATCTTTCATTTAAAAAGTTAACACAATAATGTTTTACAGTATAAAGTTACTGAAGCAACCGTTAACTCCAACTCGGTGGTTTGGTTAATGTTAATGCTAGTTACTTAGCTAACGATAGCTAAGCCAGTTAGCATGCTAAAGTGTTGGCGAGGTAGTTAACGTTAACGTTAGGTGAAAATGATCTTTTAAAAATGTAAAGCTAACCTAAAATCAGTCTTTCAGTGTGTGTGTGTAGCCATAAACTGTGGCTCTAAAAGGTTAGCTGGTATGCTAAAAAGTCAGCTAGCTAGCTTTTCTTTGCTGGACCATTAAAATCGTTGCTTACTTGAAATGGGTGTTAGCGTAAATAGCTGAAATTCTTGCGGATTGTTCAGCGAAGGCTGACGTTAAAAACACTTTTCCCACGTTAGCTATACAGTAACTCTATCAAACAGGCAAAGTAAGTTAGCTAGCTCAGCTCAGGCTAAGAACGATAGCATTTGGCCTCAGTTTTTCTTTTTTCTTTTCTTTTCTCATGGTAGCCGGTTTAATGACGCTGACCTCCATTTTGCAGAATTTTGACCTACAAAGCAACAGTAACCAAGCGTGGCCTGGGCTTGGGATCGGTTAATTGTCTGCACACTTCATAACAGCCATCGTCAACCAAATTATTGTCACACTTTTCTTTTTTTAGAGAATATGTGGGCAAATGAATCCATCGCAGAAACATTGCAGCTGACGCACAGAATGAAATGTCCAAATGAATATGACTTGCACTGTATATGGGGTGTTTTTTTTATTTCATTGTTGTTATTGTTGAAGAGTCACAGTCTGTCTGTATTTGGTAGCGAAGATGAGAAGAAATATCTGTTCCACCAGTTTAGACATATCTAAGAAGCTAACGTCTAAAGCTATGTTGCATTAAGGTTTCTCTCATGCGTGTGTGTGTGTGTGTGTGTGTGTGTGTGTGTGTGTGTGTGTGTGTGTGTAAGCATCCTCTATGGGGCTTGAGGCTCGGGTAGATCAGGTCTGCCATGAAAAGTTGCTGACTTATAACCCTCATGTTCTGTTCACTGTACAGAAGTCTTAGGCGCATGTAAAGAAATTCTGTAAAGTGAAAATGCTTTAAAAAAATAATGACATAAAAAGTTACTGAATATAAAAAACACTATAAAGAGCAGTAACCAATAAAAATCAGTGTGTTGATGTTTCTCAGCCTTTGGCTTTAAATCTACATCAATTCTCTTAGACAGACTGTCGTGCAGTTTTATAAGGAAATCGGCTGGTAGGTTGTTCCAAGAATCTTGGAGA
>JAOUQW010000019.1:5937156-5951547 GCA_028565825.1 Olivaichthys viedmensis | reverse complement strand
GAAGTTGCTGTTCTCTCTCTCAGTGAACAAAGCTTTATGTATTGCTCTTCTGATGGTGAGCTCACTTTTGGTCTGTGTCTGATTGTTCTTTGGATACGACTGATTCAGTTTCAGCAAAACGTTTGAGTCAAATACAGCGGCAATGAACAAAAATCCCAGATTTTCAATGTGCTCTCAGACTTTTAGACCCCACTGTATATACTCTATGTTACTATGAAGGTAGTGTCAAATTACAGATTGGGTGTTAATCCATTTAAAATCTAAAAGTGTGTGTATATAAAAGTTTGTGCACTTACATGAGCAAAATCTAAAGTTGATAGACGTGTATTTACATAAGCTGTACTTTTTTATAATCTATCTGTAACAGTGAATACGTCCTCAGTAGTTATATTATAGTTGTTGGTGTAACTACACGGTTATTAGAGACACTTAATATAGAGCGGGACCGACGTCTTGACTACAACGCTGCTAACAGACTAAATAATCTTGTGTGAGTAAATATTACATTTATTGCTCACGTTCAAGATATTTTCGAAAACATGTGCTTAACGCACTGCATACGTTCATGTTTTCACCCAACTCGGCTCATGAAGCGTTTCATTATTACCTGCTGTGTTAAATCAATGTGTGGCAGCAAGAGGACTGAGATTCACTGTGCCGAGCTGTTCACTTTTCTCAGGAGTGATGTAAAACGACATATTTTTACCTGTCCGTCCATTTCGTGTAGTCTGTACTCGAGCGCCCGCTCCACGTACTCCGTCCTGTTAGAGAAGGTTAACGGGAGGTTGTACCCACCGGGGATCACCGGCACCAACTTGCCATCCGCACTGTGGGCCACGAACGAGTCCAGAGGAATCATCTACAGAGAGCGAAAAAAAAGAAAAGAAAAGGAAATCTAACTTCATTAAGTTCAAAGAATTGAATATTGAAGAACATGAATATTTGTAGTACAAGGGCAAGAATGGTACACAGAATGGTACACACGTTAATACTTTTTTTTAATAGCAGTGCTGCTTCCTGAACACAAAACAATACCCAAATGTTTGTGGATTTGAACAATTGAAACCCTGCCAGTGTCTCACCACAGTGAAGTTGTCCTCGTTGATGCTGCTGTGGTCAGGGGTCAGGATGTCCTGGAGCAGGCGGTGCGTGAGGAGATCCACCTCCTCCAGGTCGCCTCCACCCAGAGGGATGGAGCACAGCTGTTTCCACACCCACGGAGCCAGGTGCAGGTCCAGCGGCTTTTTCGTGCGAACGGCCACGGCCATCAAGATGCCCAGGAAGCGGAACTGCAGTATGTGATCATCGGAGACGGCCGCCGGGTTCAGGAGGAACCTGACACACACACACACACACACAAATAGCAGATTACATTATCACAACTTTACAGCCAATCATAGATGCGCTAAAAATGGGAACACAGGCAATCATAGATGTGCGGAAACGAGACAACAGCCATTTACAAACGCACAAGAACAGGAAATCAGCCAATCACAGATTTACTAAAAGTGGAAAAACAGCCAATTATAGACATGTGGAAATGGAAAAACAGGCAATCACATACGCACAAAAACAAGGAATCAGACAATCACAGATGTGCTAAAAACGGGAAAACAGCCAATCATTGATGTGTGGAAATGGGACAACAGTCAATCACAGACGCACGGAGCTCGCTAATCAGCCGATCATAGATGCACAGTAACAGAAAAACAGCCATGGAAATGTGAAAAAACAGATAATCATACAGTTCCTGGTAGTGTAATCAGACTTTTTGACCCCACTTTATAATGAGTGTGTGTGTGTGTGTGTGTGTAAGGAGCATACCTATCCGTATTACTGCCCACATCTGCAGTACTGTTGGGTGTGTGAATGAGTAGATCCACCACTCCAGACTGCAGCTCCTGAGGAAGAGAGAGAGAGAGATATAATGCTATATGAACTGTACAAATAAAGCTCATGGGGATATCCAGGAATAAAATGTGATATAGGTACAAATACATCAGCAAACACAGAGCATATGTAGGTGTTAATGAAATCTCCCAGACTTCCTGGTTGTGGTGAGGTGTTATGATAATAACGTCTGCCCCCCCGCTGTAGAAAACAGTGGTATCAGTGATAATATTGTGATAATATTTTGAACGTGACCTGGCACATCTCGGTGACGGTGTCGTCGAATACGCCGCCCGCATCATCGGCCCCTTCTCCAACCAGCTTGACTTTCCAGGCTCTGGAGGGCAAACGCAGCTCCGTCGGGTTCACGTTCACCACCTGCTTCGCTATCTGCACAAAGATGGGCTTACTGGAGCGCCCCCTGTGGACGGGGAGGACCAAGTGAGACGACGTCCATCTCAAAATATACAGTGCATGTAAATAGACAGAGTAATGCCTAAAAGAGTCCACTAACGAGACCTGTTATTTTAACATTTATCAAAAAATTACGTCGATAATTATTGTTCAAAATGATATTATTAGTAGAAAAAATTAAAATAAATAAATAAAATATATATATACACTGGTCACACATCATTCGCTTTATTTTCTTCAAACTGACACCATATTTCATTCGAGTGGTATCCCATATACGCTCCTAACACACAGATTTCAATGTATAATCAGTGATTTTTGGTGGAAGGTAGCTGAAGCTGGTTTGAAATTCAAAATCCAAACACAACCCCCTCCCCGCCCCTTCAGAGGTCCCTCAAAGTCACGCCCCAAAACAAGCTAGAATGCCTGAATGCTAATGCGAGAGTGGGCGTTTCTGACTTGAACAGGCAACGTGATTGACAGCTATGTAGGGACGCCTCCTTTCCCTGATTGGTTGGATGTTTTTCTCCATCCGTTTTCACTCCTGAATGAATTTAAGAACGGAGAAGGAGGTGGGCAATTTTATCCTCGTAAAAAAGTGTACATAGAGTCTCTATAATATTTTAGCAGGTCTTTATTTTTGTGGATATTAGAACGAAAACTTTCTCTAAAAATGCACAGAATGCTGCGTTCTGCAATGTTCCATGTTTGCTCGTCTACTGGCTCTCAGTCTGTAGTTTACTGATACGGATACAGGACTTTAGGTTTTTAATCCTCTCAAAATGCCTTTTGGAATATGCTTCATGCTTATGCATGTGTTATAAAGGCCCAATATAGGTACCCTTGAAATAAAGTGTTACCGTGAACTCGTACAACACAGGGTTCACACAACTGCTTCAAAATAAAATTATTAGGATTTTTATAGGACTTTTCAAGCAGCCTTAGGAAAAGGGGCAACTTCCAGGTCTCCCAGTACCTAAACTTCCAAAAAAGCTAAATTCAAGTACATGTAAATTGTTATAGTGCAGATTTGCTCATCTACTGTATGCAAGCATCCCCACTTTATTTACATTTCTTTCCTGAAGGAGGCTCTGAAAGAGAAAGGGAGACGGACAACTTATGACGATAAACGTGTAAAATCTAAGTATAAAGTCCCTCATGTGTTTTTCTGGATGTTAAAATTTTAAGCAATTTATTTTGGAACATGAGAATTCAGGCCAAAATTCTTCCAGAACATTTCCACCATGTCTCCAAATGTGTTAATTGAGCAAGGTGTACTTTAGTACTGCAGTAAAATAGCACCTCTGAAAATGTCTCAGTATGAAGTACATCATTTTTCGGCTGCTGTTTACACACGGGCAACCTAACACATGTCTATAGAACGTGCATGATTGTAGCCGGGGTGTGTTTTCTGGTGTGTGTCACACACCTGCTTGCGAGGGTCCAGGTTGAGGAGTCTCCAGGACTTGTACATGAGGTCGGAGAAGTGGTAGAGAACTCGGAGACGAGCGCTGAGCTCCTTGGGAGTGCAGTCCTTCAGCGTGTTGTACTGCGGGGGGACGCTCTGAGGCAAACCGAGCTGTAGCCCTGCCGAACATGCACACACACACACACACACACATATTAGAGTGTGTGTGTGTGTAAGGACGATACGTGAATATATTTAAGAGATATAATAGGTGAAATCGTTTAGCTGTCGCCAGATTATGATTTATGCATTGCAGAGAATTTGTACTTTAGCATTTAATCGTATAATCTTTTAAATAATTGACACCATTATCATTTTGTCTTCAGTTTCATTATCCTGTTAAATGTCTGTTGTTCATTTTACGCCCATTTGATTGTGTTTTGGGTTTTACATTTTTTTTTTTTACACATACCGTAAAATCACTTTTTTCACAACATGTTAATAAAGTTTTCTGAATAATTTAACCTCACTGAAAGATTCTGGATTATAAATCGCTCCGGAAGTGGAATTAATGCAGCAAGCATTTTTATTTCTTAAATGACGTCTAATACGGCACGTCAGCGCCCCCTACCGGTGTAGTCTAGTTTAGTTTTTGTCCTGTTAGTGTTGCCGCGGTTCAGCGTTGTACTGTTTCCTGATCTTACTCCAGGCCTGGAAAATATCAGCCTGCAAGTCCACCCTTACCAAGACGCCATGTTTAATGATGAAACCTTGTAATTGACTTTGTGCTGAGATTTTGTTTGTCTAATTAATGACACGACGGTAATGTACGGTAATGCAGTAGTGCGCCTTATCATAACCGTCATATAACTGCTGCATTAACTCCAGCTAATGCAAGAAAAGAGCATATTACAATTAAGCTAGGGCAAAAAGTATGACATGTATGTCACTTCACTGTGAAAGTCGCAGCACCTGTGAAAATAGGGTACTTTTAGTGTAAGATAACATTAATAAACAACAACAAAGTCATAATTTCATAGGCGCTTGCTCAGCTTTATTAAAGTTTCCAATAATTCACACTTCGCACAGCAGTGCTGGACTATATAGAAATCTGTGTATGTGTGTGTGTGTGTGTGTGTGTGTGTGTGTACCTGAGCCCCTGGATGACGAGGGCGGTGTTGTCCATGCTGAGCTGTGGCATCGGCCAGCCGAGATCTGTTTGATGTTTTTGCCCTGCAGACCTGTGACCAGTGTGGGCTCCTTCACTGGACTCGAGTGACCAAGACCCAACTGTACACACACACACACACACACACACACACACACGTCAACGTATACATGTCTATTAATCTGGCACACACTAACCCCAGTCCTACACTGCTGTGATTTCTGGGACTAAATTACAGCAGCAATAGTGACAAAAGTGTTTTTTAGTCGAGAAACCTGTTTGAAGCTCGTAGGAGAATCTGTGTGATGTTATAAAGGTGTGTGTGGGTGTGGGTGTGCGTGTGCGTGTGCGTGTGCGTGTACCTGAGCCTCACAGTTGCAGCCCCAGGCGTACACATCCCCGGTGTTCGAGAGAGCGAGGATGTGTTCACATCCCACAGCGATGTCCTCGATGAACGCTGCCTCCAGAGCGGGAACCACCTGAGGCCGGTTGTGGTTCTTCAGCATGCAGTCAGGAAGCCCGATCAAACGCTCTGAAATCACAAACACACTGGCACGTTAACACGCCCGCGGTGCAGTGTGATGGTACCAGATGTGGCTTTTGTCAAAGCGCAAACATCAGCCTCCAATGAGGCAATGGATAGAAGTGCATTTGAAACACTTCTCTAGTCTCATGGATCTTGGCTGACGTGTTCATACGCTTTAATTAGGTGGTCCAACGTTTGTTTATTATAATTCTAAATCCACGTTCTCCACTTTTCTGTGTAAAACCTGATGCACGGCAGAAACCGTAAGCCCCAGAAACACGTGGTTTAAAGAAATGTGGTTTAAAGAAATGCCGAAAGGCGTCACCATCACCAACATTTTGTTGAAACGGTCTACTGCGGTGCCATCCAAAAATGATACAATAAATAATAAATTAGGGACTACTTTGTAGAAAAAGTGTTTGGACCCCGATGATCGCAGCTTTGCACCTGCAACCGCAACTTTCAGCTGTCATTTATCGTTGCGCATGCATCTCTCGCCGTAATTTCCATCGTTTGTGGACGTACCTTGACCGAACGTGTACACGTGTCCGTCTTTGGCCAGCACCACTGAAAAGTGAGTCCCACACCCGACCTTCTTTATGCCTTTATTACACAGAGTCTCCACTTTCTGCCAAGCAACACACAAGAAAAACTAAATCACCTAATCAGAACAATTACAGCTTATTACAGTTAGTGCATTAGACTGAATTCCGAAATTCCCATGCTCGTCTCTAATGTGCAACAAATGGATGATTAATGCGCAAAAAATCATATAAACTTTGCAATTTCCTGAACCTGGAACTGTGCAACACTTAATATTCGACCGGTTTATTATAGTTATTATATTAGACTAACATGCGGGAACACAACTGGGTGTTAAAATAAGCTTATAAGCAGCACCTGGGGATAGCACTTGACCGTGCAAGGTCCTGTGCCGAGTTTCCCATAATCCCCGTCACCGAACGCCCAGAGAGTCATCCCGTCCGACGACAGAGCCAGAGTGTGATTAATACCGCACGACACCTGAGCACAAACAGAGGGAGGAAATCCTTTACGTGTTGCACTTTACAGGATGTTTTATGAGATGCTTGCTTGCTTAAGTAAGGAAATGATGGACACAAGCGTTAATAAGCGCTCATCATTACGTACAGGTGAGTCTGCACAGAGTCTAGAGTTTTCTGCGTGATTCATAAATCCAAGGCTTTGTCCGTAAGAGCTTTTTTGTCAAGGACGAGAACGTACGTAAGCCGTCTCCAGAGTTTTTGTCCTAGTGGTGCCGTCACGGTAATTGCAAACCTGTAAAACCGGCGGTCATGAGAAGCTACTCTGTGATATTTCCATCATTGTCAGTGTAGCTAAAACTGCAGGAAATGTGACGGGAAGGGAGGGGGATGGGGGTGCAACATTGCTAGCATGACTACAGTTGGTCCAAAATGCTGCAGCTCGATTACTCACTGGCGCAAAAAAAACCCGAACATATTACACCGATTTTAGCATTTCTTCATTGGATCACTTGGTTGGACCCCCAATTATATGTCATGATTCAGCTACACACATCGTCGAGAGCTCCGAGATCTTCTGATCAACATCTCCTCAGGGTTTCCCAGTCAAGACAAAAGTTCAAGGGTGTTCAGGCTCTTTAAAGCTTTGGAACCGTCTCCTGATCGAGATCAGATGCGTGTCTTCTTCACTGTCTGTTAAATCAAAACTCAAAACTTATTTTTATTCTCTGGCCCTGGAGATAGCTGAAGGTATTATGTGTTGCAGTGTTGCATAACCAATTTAACTGCCTGTGTCCGTGTCCAGTGTTTTTCCGCTTGACTTAATAAATCCAACGCTTTCTTTAAGAGCTTTTTACTCAAGGACAAAAACATACAAGGAAACAGGGACATAAGAAGGACTCTTTCTTGCCTGTCCGATGTGGTACCCTTCTAGCGCTGTGACCCTCTCCGGCAGCATCTTGTTGGAGGTTGACCTTTGACCCAAGCGCCCACAGTCCCCGCTGCCGAAGGTGTAGAGTTTCCCGTCAGCCGTGACCACAGCAGTGTGTTTGAAACCGCACGCCAGCTTGCAGAGGAGTGAAGACATTTAAACATCACACTATTTTATACACTATATTAAAACGGCTAATCCTTATATCCACACAGCCTGTAGAGTTCGTGGATCGCCCACACCCCACCTTCACGTCATCAGAAATTGGTGGAACGTCTTTCACAGCCGTTCATGTTGCAACGTTCTCACCTGCACCACCTCCTCCCCCTGCAGAGCCTCGATCTGTTTGGGTCGTCTCTGCCGCTCGGTGTTGCCGTGGCCCAGTTTCCCATAATCCCCGTCCCCCCAGCTGAACACCTCGCCTGTCTCCGTCAGTGCCAGAGAGTGGCCGTCTGAACCGTAGGACGTCACCAGCTGAGTCACTACGTAACCTGGAGGAAAGCGGAGCGTTGTTAGGACAGTGTTGAGTCACTGTGTTGCCTGAGGTACTCTGTATTCTGTAGGGTACTGTTAAATTACTCCGTGTTTAGGGTTCCCACTCTTTAAAAAAATATCATTTCCATCACGTTTATACACGACGGCTGTTGCTCACGGAGGATCATCTTAGAACGCCTCACATCTGCCGACAGCCTTAACCTTCGTCAGTAATACAATACAATACTAAACACTAAAACACACACACACACACCACCAAGATTTACTGAAATGTTAGAAGTAAATTTAATTAGCGGCCCGCGGGCCAGATCCTGCCATTTGATTGCGTCAAACCAGCTACGTATTAGGAAAATGAATGCATGTCCCGCCCCCTGAGCGTTAACAGCCAATTACAATCAGCGTACGTAACCATTTAATGTTACTCAAGCTGATATGAAGGGTCACTATCCCGCTCTCTCACATCCAGCATGCTCCATTTGCTATCTTATCTACTTGGTCTGTTGCCAAAATGTCGCTTTGTGGACAGAAGTGATCAGACACATCAGCGATAAGGAGAGTGACAGCGCTCGTGTTTCATGATACAGTTCTGTGTTTTACAGTACTAGTTACTTACTAAGGTAATTAAAACACTAAAAGTTCTTTTTTAGTTTTTAGACCGAACATCTTTGGACCCTCACCTAGTATTGTTACTGTAAACTGGCCCCCACTCTGAACTAATTGAAGAGCCACCACCGCTAAAGATTACACCAATAAAGCAGATGTATGAAAACAATATAAGAACAATTTGACAGCTAAGACAATAATAAAAGTCCTGAATGTGGTCTGAATGTCTGTGCTAGCCTCTTGGCCATGTGTCCTTTGTAAAATCTCAATGGGCTTCTGGGAAAATGAAAGTAAAATAACTTCATCACTCTGCTTTACATAGTTTAATGCATATATGTGATGTTAGCTGAGGAGAAAATGCAATGCGTGTGATATCTGTGTGTGTGTGTGTGTGTGTGTGCGTGTTACCCTGTAGTGCAGAGATGAGTGTAGGTGTGTACAGGTCGTCGGAGTTGCCCTGCCCTAGTCGGCCGTAGCTGCCCTCTCCTACAGCCAACACCGCGCCGCTAGACTGAACCAGGAACGTGCAGTTCTGCCCACACACCACCTACCACACACACACACACACACACACACACACACTACACTTTGAGAAGAATGTACACAAAGAGTGTTGCAGAAGTTGTACAAGGGAAAGTTTAGTGTTCTGCAGTAGAATGATTTTCAGAATGTAGGTTTAATAGTCAGAGTATTAAACCCAAAACTTTAGGAGCACAGACAGCAATCATTAAATTGTGTGTGTGTCTATCATCTACCTGTCTATATATCCATATATCTAGCTGTCTGTGTCTGTCTATTCATCTGTGTCTGTCTATCCATCTGTCTATCTAGCTGTCTGTCTGTCTATCTAGCGCACCCTCTCTCTCTCTGTCTGTCTGTCCATCTGTGTTTGTCTATCTCGTTGTCTCTCTCTGTCTCTGTCTAGCTGTCTCTCCGTCTCTGTCTAGCTGTCTGTCTGTCTATGTGAAATATATGCCTAATATTTGAATCGTTGGATTATATGAATAAAATATGTGCTCATAAGGGAGGAAGGGTCTTTGGCTGCCAAAAGTTGAGGAGCCCATGCTTTAAGAGATTAAAGAGAGGTGTGTGTGTGTATGTGTTTGCCTCATACCTGCTGTGTCTGAGAGAGCGAGGGGGCGAGGTTGGGCACAGAAACGTTGGTTCCAGCCTCCGCAAGCTGTCCATGTCGTCCATTACCCCACAGATACACCTCACTCTTCCCCCCTTGCTGCCAGTCCTGTACACACACACACACGGGTATGTTTTGTAAATATTACAATTATAATCTTCATTGATATTATATGACGTTATAACATTTTAAATTGAAATTAATTCAAAAGCAAATTCGACCCATGTGGTCAGTGAATCAAATAATCATATTTAATTTCGGTAAGCGCCGTTATTTCGGCAGTACTTTCGAGATAAAGTATGTCCCGTCTATAAAAATAAATCAAAATGCTCACTGACAAAAAGGGTTTTAAAATGTCTTTAATGATAACGACTACAAGATTGAGAAGAAAAAAAAAACGACTCTAATTTCAACCGATTGCGGCTGAAAATACGGAGAAATTTAAATAATGTGAGGCTGCACCTCAATAAAAGCTGATCAGTAAAGGAATAAAAGCATTTCTGTTCGTTTGTGCCGAGTTTGTCCTGTGACTTGTGCGGGCAGGCCTTTTGAGATATAGAAACTTGACTTTTTTTTACGACCGGTCACTCAGCAACCCGTCAATTTCCGAATCAATTCAAAATCGTTAGTTTTTTCTGCACTCGGGGAGGTTGAGAAAAAAAACACCACCAAATATTTCTTCTGACGTCACAAACGGCACAAAACATAACGCTTCAAACTCTTTTTTTTATATGTAAGAAATGTATCTGAAATGTCTACAGAAGTGATGAAAGGTACTTCCAGAATCACGTTGTTGAAAAAGTGGGCGGTTCAGCTTCATACGCTTTATAACTCTGAACAATGGGAACATGTGAGCGTTAAGTGATGGAGAGCTGCTACAGGAACGGCCTTGACTGAGCACACACACATTTTTACCTCGGGTCTGCTGGTGGCCCACGACATGAGCTGCTCATCCATCATAAAGCTCCACTTACTGTTATCCTGCAAAGCAAAAACACCAGGCTGGGTCAGGAGAGCCCCGTGAAACAGAAAAGTGTACTGACACACTTCGTGCTCATACTTTTCCAGGCTGTTTTATAAACTTTTATAACGATATAACTTTTGCCGTAATGTGGCGTCATCACTTATTCGATATGGTCCATGGTTCACACACCAGTGCTCTGGAAGTCTCGGTGTCTGTGTGCTGCTGGAGCTCAGGCACGGTGAAGGCCTTGGGGAAGGTGGTGGAGCGGGCGAAGGCCTCAGCGCTCTTCACGGTGTTGGAGAAAGTGGAGAGCCAGCTCCACTCGGAGTGGGTGGAGGTGACAGCGGGGTCGTGGTGGGGAGGAACAGGTTCGCGGCTCAGCAGCCGATCCAGGTTTAGACCCACGGCCAGAGAGGCCAGACTCTGCAGAAACCTGCTGTGTACCAGCTGATCTCCAGCCACCACTTGAGTCTAAGAGTGAACAAAAATAGGCGTTTCTCAATCATGAGGGCGTTTCCCTAACCGTTGAACGTGACCGGCTGTAATCTGTGGCAGCTGCTTGATTAGAAAAGAGGAAGGCGAATATCGTCGCTGTCCAATGAAAAACATCTCCACTTTTTGTGTTTTTTACTTTTTATTATATATGGAATGTGGGAAAAATCCTCTGTCTACCCCACAGCAGCTAACATCTAAATGACCAATGAACATCTGACACATCACACCGTGAACTTCAGATTTATTGTGTTTGATTAATGATATGAAAAAGTGTTTTTTTCGTGTTCCTGAAAAATTGGAATTTTGGCGATGCATGTTTTTCATTGGACAGCGACGATATGTGTGTATGTGTGTACATGTGTGTGTATGTGTGTGTGTACGTGTAAGTGTATGTATGTATGCATGTATATGTGTGTGTGTGTATGTGTATATATGTATATGTGTGTGTGTGTGTGTGTGTGTGTGTGATGAGACAGCGAGGCAGTCAGAGATGGGAAAGAGGATACAGAAGGTGATTTAGGAAGTTGTGTGATTATGTGGGATTGTGTGTGTGTGTGTGTGTGTGTGTGTGGAGGATAAAGGATAGAGAAGGAGACAGGCAGCTATGTGGCTGGCTGCTAATTTTAGCCTCCTGTACAGTACGGCTGTACAGTATCTCTCTCTCTCTCTCTCCCTCTCTCTCTCTGGAAGATTAATCGGGGTCTCGAGGCTCCTCCTGAAGCCCTGCGGCTCACAGCCCTCTTTCCAGGACAGAGACGGAGACAGAAAGCAAGAACGAGAGAGTATTTTTACTGACTTGAATAGATTGATGTTTTGGTCAAATTAGTTCTTTTCCATTTAAAACTGTTGCTTCAGATGGAATAAATGAATAAATGAGTGAGGTCACGAGGGGTCACTGAACGCTTTGATGAGGATGTAAATGATGTAAATCAGATGCTCTGGCCTTCACAGTCTCCAGATTCTCAACCCAGTTGAACACCGGTGGGACATTTTGGACGACGTGTTAGACAGCGGCTCTCCACCACCATCATCAAAACACCAACTGAGGGAACATTTTTAGGAAGAACGGTTCTCTATCGGTTCCTCCAGTACAGTTCCAGAGACGTGTATAATCTACACCAAGGAGCATTGAAGATGTTCTGGAGGCTCGTGATGACCCACACACCCTCACTAACACACTTTATGTTGAGTTTTTCTGAACTCTGTCGCTCGGCTGTAGATGGTAATAAACTGAAATGCATTTTAATCTGTATTTTGAAAAAAGTAAATGGTGTAAAAACTGTCATTTTAAAAGGTTTATTAAAAATGACTTACTTTCTTTAACTGTTCCTCCCTTCATGAAGATAACACTCAGTATCACAAACAATAAACCAGTCTTTGGGTTCGCAGGGCACCTGTTAGATCAGATCAGATTAGATTAGATCAGATCAGATTAAATCAGATTGTAATGTGAGCAACAGTCAGCGTGATGATGTCATTAACACCCACGTGCTGATTGGCTCCTCACGCGTGGGCTCCAGCTTGTTGGTGAGGATGTAGATGTGGTTCTTGGAGTCGATCTCCACCAGCTTCAGCCCGAACACCTGTGCAGGAGAAGAACCGCAGCACGGCACCATGATATAGAACCTCGTGTACAGTGAACTCCAGAACACAGGTGTGAGTTTATTACCTGCTCGAAGGTGCGGTCGGCTCTCTTCATGACGTCCAGGTACAAAGTCCTGTACTCCTTTATCACATGTTTCACAATGTCTATTAAAGATAAAGAGGGTCATGTGACACGCAGCTTCTGTTTCAATCCAATCCCTTTAAAGTATTAAATATGATATAGCTAAAACAGTGCGTCAGTCCCAGTGAAGGAGGCGTGGCCTCTGTAGCTGTCAGTCCCAGTGAAGGAGGCGTGGCCACTGTCAGTCCCAGTGAAGGAGGTGCGGCCTTTGTAGCTGTCAGTCTTTTGGGTGAGACAGACTTTCATTACTTGTTAGCTACATTAGCCTCGTAGCCCCAGTGCAGAAATAAAGAAGCAAACATCACACACAGAACACGTCTCAGCTGATCCACTGCATAAAGGGTCACTGTGTAAAAGGGATTTTTCACTGAACCATCCCTTTAAATAAACATGTTTAATGAGGTGAAGGTGGAGTAAATGTCTGACCTGTCCTGCGGATGGGGATCTTCTTCTGGTCCTTTATCAGAATAAACTGCACGACCTCAGCAACCTGTCAATCAAATTGTATTAATCAGGTGACGGACATCAAAAAAGACAATTTGTACAATTTAATGTGATTCCTAATTTTACAGTACAGGCTGTTTGGAAGAATTAGATGGTTAGCAAAGGCTACAGGTGAATGTTTATTCATGCATATTATATTTAATATTTTATGTAGGTGTAGACGCCGAGGGATTTACCTGTGTAGTGTACGGTGAGGTGTAGACGCCGAGGGATTTACCTGTGTAGTGTAGGGTGAGGTGCCGAGGAATTTACCTGTGTAGTGTACGGTGAGGTGTAGTGATGTTGCGTTACCTTGTGATCGACCTGCATTGGTGTGAAGTTCTCTTTGGCTCTGTGCACCTGAGACAGACTGGGCTGAGTGAAAGAACCTTCATCATCCTCATCCAACACCAGCTGAGACCTCTGTCCAGTTTTACACACAGACATGAGCAATATTTAACATCTGTACACTTTCTACTCTTCTCATGTAGATAGCACAGGAGATCAGGCTGTACATTACAGCAGCACTGCACACAAACGAGCAGTCTTTCAAACTGGTGCAGAAATTAACCCTGAAACCAGTTAAAGGTCAAGTATTAAACAGCTAATGCTAGCTAAAGTGGTGGCGTCTTACCCTGTTCTGGGACCCGGCTCTTTTATTCTGAGACATGTCTAAACACTGAGTGCATTAAGAAACGCTAAATAATTTACTTTAAAAAAAAAAAAGTTTAACAATTTTAAAACAAACTGCTTTTTCGTGCTCAGGAAGAGGAACAGTGCGTCGCGCGTGTTAACTCTATTCCCACCCGCATTCAGACAAACCCCGCCTCCTGCGCTAGGATTGGCTAAAATCTCACATTCACTGATAGTACTTCCGGGTGTATGTTCCGTTTAAATGTTTTCTGACAAAAATTAAAACATATCGGCATGTTTTTGGATTTTAAATAATTATAATTATATATATATTATATGTGTGTGGTTTTTAGTTAATGTCGTGAAAATGACACGTGCACTCAAACCCTGAAAATAAACCAATCATCAACACCAAGAGGAGCAGAAACATCTACACGTTTACTGAGGACGAGAAGACCCCACAATAAAGCTGGGTTCTCCCCGGGGAGAACCGAGGAACGAGAAGACCCCACAATAAAGCTG
>JAOUQW010000019.1:5921432-5933247 GCA_028565825.1 Olivaichthys viedmensis | reverse complement strand
CTTCTCAACCAGCTTCATGAGGGAGCTTCACCCAGGAGCCTTTTCTTAAACTTCCCAAATAGACCAAGTCACTTGTTCTTCTGCTTCTCCTAACGCTCGAAATCATAAACTACTCGTATTGGGGAACAATTTAATTATAAGTAAAAACGACTCATTTAAAAAACACGTTTTGATCCAGAAATAAATGTACACACGAGCGTTAACTTCACTATTTAAACACATTTCAACCATAAGAGTTTATCACAATGTCTTTAAGACTTCCTATTTTCATAAAGATGTGTGTATCATGATATATATAAATATCATACTGGATACAGAGATTTGTGTCTGTTTACTGCAACAGCATTGAGCGTGCACTCTGTGAAATGATTCCCACCTTCACTCCGATGGCAGTGAGGCAGTGCTGTGCTCTCCACCCGCACTCCTTCTCCACCTTCCTCCGTGACCTCCATCCAGCAGATGGAGCCGTTGAGGTGGCCCACGAGCAAGCTCTCTGCGCCCGTGCTGGTGAAGGTGGTGGAGCTCTGAGCCCACGCCATCACCGTTACCCAAGAGGCCTGCGTCACCACATGAACCTGAGAGCCTGGGATAGAAAGAAACACTTTTCTTTTTTTTTTTAAAGGTCTTCAGTCAGTCCTGTCTTCTACGTCGCACCGTTATTATGATATTTCATCCCACTGTATACATGTATATTAATGGAAAGACAAAAATCTTAATACTTGTTAATATTCGCATACTCGTTTTATTTTTGATTGAGATTTTGATGCATTTTGTCCATCACTGAAAAACTGTCTATCTTCCTTTTTTAAGAAAAAGAACAGCACAATTAAGCATACAGACTGCAGTGAGGAGTTTCCGGATGTTTGAATGCCATCTTGTGTGTGTGTGTGTGTGTGTGTGTGTATCGATCGACGACGGATCAATAGTCCTTGTTCTTAGGGACTTAAGCGCTACATTTGATACCACTGAACACAGTATACTCTATATAACAGCCTTGAAAATTGGACTGGATGCTTAGAACTTTGTACTCCATTATTTCCGTCCATAACTAACAAAATTGTTAATCTAACTGAACATACAACTAGCGTTCAATAGTGTGGAGTCACGTGTGGTCATATTTAATGAACAGTCATTATTCTATTCACTAAAAACTCTTCTACAGTGTAGTAGATGTAATATATCTAATATAAACCTCACACTTAAAGCTCTTTTTAGAGGGTTTTAGGAAAAAGGGATTTAAAAGGCATTTAAAAAATGTAATGACTCTACATAGATAATTCCAGTTTAACCGTCTGTAGTTTTTGCTTCAGCAATGACAATAAAAGTGAATGTAATTCGACACAAAACCATGCGACACTGTTCTTTCCGCTGCTCTGTAGAAGAAAAATAAATGTTATGAATTCAGATGACATGCAAGTATACATAGTTATTAAACAGATTAGGAAATATTGCCTCTTGACTCCGACCTGGCATTCAAAACACACACTGATAACATCACTAAGACTACTTTTATTCACTTAAGTGTGTGCGTGTGTGTGTGTGTGTGTGTCTCACCACGGACGGTCCAAACGCAGATGTGTTTGCTCTGGAAGGTGGCCAGCAGTGCTCCTTGTGCACTCCACAACACTGGGGACAACAGGTGAGTTCCTACAGACCCTTCAGAGCCAGGAGAGGCCTCGCTGCATGCATGCACGCACACACACACACACACACACACGGCCAAGAAACTCATCGTGCTGTAATAGAACCTGCAGGTCCACATCATACTACAGAAACTATATACAAATGTTGAAACATGTCGAACTTAATCTGGCCTAAACAAAATGACAACAACAGGTGTATGTGTGTGTGTGTGTGTGTTACCTGCCACAGGTGTGTGTGTGTAGCAGGTCAGCTGTGTTCTGAGACACATCCCACAGACAGACTGTCCCATCCTGTGAGCCAGTAGCCAACAGACCTTGCTCTGCACTCCAGCTGCAACTTGTTACCTACACACACACGCACACACAGTGAGAAAGGCAGGAGTGAACAGAGATGTAGTCATAATGAGTCTCACAGTGTTATCAGTTTTTTATTTGTAGTTGCCCGGCAACTACAGTAGGTTTAATAAACTGCTCCCATCCACCAACCAGAGGAAGAAAAACACCCTACTGACTTTCACACAGCCATTTTTTATTTGCTATGTACATTTACCCAACACGCTCCAGGTAGTTCATATGTCTCACGAGGTCTACTCGCTCCTGAACTTTTCTACGAGCAAAATACAGAACACCGTCACACAACTAATAGCATGTCGAGCAAAAATATAGACATGACCAGACTCTGACTCAAGTAACGTTTTTTTATGTGCGATGCTAAGAGACAACACCCCAGCTTATAGCCCGAATGTTAGCCAAAGACGCTAACACAAAGATGTCATCAAGATTAGAATAAGGACTACGCAGAGTCGTCCCCTCCCCGGGAATTCTAGTACTCGCTCGTTTTCGTTAGTCTGTGTTAATGCGCTGAACTAGCTCGTCACACTTTGGGGTTAATTTACGTCAGCTACCGCTTTTTAGCCTAGTTATTGAGGTTTCCAGGCAACCAAAACATGAGACTGGGCAAGCACATTGGAGAGTCCGCTTGCCCAGTAGACGAGCTAATGGGTTTATGATTTGTCTGTGTTATCGTGAGGAAAATACAAGTCAAGGAGATTTATCATCACTGCACCCTGTTGTGGTGGGCCTCCAGTTTGCTGAGAGGACACTGACGCAGGTCGCCCGCCGTGTCGCTGTAGCTTTGGGGTCTGATGGAGCCGTCGCGCTCCGAGGCTGCCAGCGCCTGCACCAGCTGCTGAGCCGCCCACTGCCGGTGCCCGCTGTTCAGACAGGCGGAGAGGGCACAGGCCGCCAGAGCGTTCGCCAACTCCAGAGATCCAACACGAACGGCAGTCTGAGAGAGACACGGGCCTGGGGTCAGAGGGCTGCCCGACTCTGTGAAAGAAAAAAAAATTACATTAAAATAATTAAATGTGGCCTAGACCGCAGTCTGAGTACGGTGACGCTGCTATTTTTTAAACTCGGAATTTTAAACCTCTGCTCTTGGCGTTTTCTTGGATTACTAGATATTATTTTTTGCTTACAAATATATACAGGCAAAAAAATGCACATTGTTGATGCTTCAGAAATGAAAAAGGTATTTTCAGTCATTTTTACTTCATAAAATGATTTTTATGTTTTGACTTTATAAAATATGCTAAAATATCTTGAGTATCGCGACAATATCAAATCGTGAATCGAATCGTGAACCCAGAATCGTGAATCGAATCGTGAACCCAGAATCGGGAATCGAATTGTGAACCCAGAATCGTGAATCGAATCGTGAATCGAATCGTAAACCCAGTATCGTGAATCAAATCGTGAACCCAGAATCGTGAACCCAGAATCGTGAACCCAGTATCGTGAATCAAATCGTGAACCCAGAATCGTGAACCCAGAATCGTGAACCCAGTATCGTGAATCGAATTGTGAACCCAGAATCGTGAATCGAATCGTGAACCCAGAATCGTGAATCGAATCGTGAACCCAGAATCGTGAATCGAATCGTGAACCCAGTATCGTGAACTCAGTATCGTGAATCGAATCATGAACAAAGTGTATGTGAAAAAGTTATGGAACGGTATACGACACACAATAAGCTTGGCGCAAATATAACACAGAAAATATCATAGCTGCATGAGCAAAAATGAGCATTGTCATAGCGACAGTGATCGGACAAACAAAAGCTCCTTATGAAGTGAATAATGAGGTTTCAGAATTGATCATTACTATATCACGACTTCTTGGTGAGGATGGACTGACAGACAGATATTTTTGAGGCCTGACTAAATGAATGTGACTTATACAACAAAGCGATGTTTATTATTAAATTATAATATTATTTAAAGTGACTCATTGTCCAGAAAATACGGTAGAATACGACCAATAGCCTCTTCACCTTTAGCCTCGTTGGACTCGGCTCTCTCTGCACTGTAGCGATATCGAACGCGTTTCTCGGTGAGGAGCGAAACCAGGCTCTGCGTGACCAGGAAGCTGGGGAATGCGAGCTCTCTGGAGTCCCGGCCCGCGCCCACACGGCCTCTCTGCTGAGGGTCGTAGATCGCTCCGAGATTTACACCTGTAGCGGCAGCCATCAGATCCTGATGAAGTATAGAGAGTGGATGTGATATTACACACCCTTACATACTTTACATGCGGCTCGAAACTATAAATACAAAGCCAGTTATATAATAAAAATATAAAGTATAAAGTATTAGTGTTTAGTGAGCACTACCTGAGTGCAGATGTCCACTAGCTCCCTGTAAGCTGTGGGACTGTGAGACACCAAGCTGCCAATAGCAGAGCTGAGAAAAGACAGGAAGGCGGAGCCTGAACCGTCACTCACTGAGCCCCGCACCCTCTCCTGTTGGTCCACTTGGACGCGCCCGCCCGCGGCCAGACACATAAGGCGCACCAGGATCCGAATATCGGCCAATCCCAGAGCCTCCAGGCCGCTGGACTGACTGCACACGGAACTACTAAGAGAGACACACCCCTAATTTAGCATCAGGCGTCAACAGCCAAGGGAAAGTAAAACGTTTTTAAAACTCACATCACACCCACACACAGTTAGAGTACAGAAATGTGTTACATGGATGCGGTTTGGGACAGGGCCGTGAGCACCATGCTGTATCCCAGCAAGATCTGCGCAGTGGCAGTGACTCGGCGTAAGCCCTCCAGTCTCTGCTGAGCCTCCGTCAGAGACACAGCCTGCTCCCCCAGAGAGGGTAACGCCATCGCGGGCTTCAACTCTGTGCTCATCACACCTTCACACACACACACACACACACACATAATTAAAATGATACAACCAAAGCCACTAAATATCAGTCCAACATTTAGACATGAACAATCAAATAGGCAGTAATCAGACATTTAGATAGTAAAGAAAATGATAGTAATCAGACATTTAGATAGTAAAGAACTGATAGTAATCAGACATTTAGATAGTAAAGAAAATGATAGTAATCAGACATAGACATTTAGATAGTAAAGAAAATGAAATCAGACAGCTGATGACAGGCAGTTAACAGTCAAAAGTATTTGCCAAATTTTTTGCAGATATAAATCAAAACAAGAGATTAATTTGGATTCATAGAAATATGACAGATTTTGTAAGAACCTACGCATTTGATCAAACTAGTTTGAAGCTGTAGCTGTGCCGAGTGCAACACTGACGACACAGACAGCATATCAACAACACTTCACTGTCAGGTCTTTAGTGTAAGCGTAAGCCGAGTTTTCGGTTACCTCTGCCCTGCAGGTGTGTGCGTGCGGTGGTGAAGGTCCCGAGTGGGTCGGGTTCAGTGAATGGGATCGGCTCGGGGATCGGCTTCTTCTCACTGAGCCCCAACGGTCTCAGCAGCACCTCAAAATCCTCCAAGCCTGTCAGATGCTCGGAGTCCTCCTGCTGCTCCCACTCATCTAACACACACACACACACACACACACACACACACACTATGTTAGCCATGTTATTCTGTCATTGCTTTCATTTCTTTTTTTCCAAAAGCAAAAGTGTCTTTGCTTAAAAAGCCACGAAAGACTAACTAAAAATGCCACATTTAAGAAGGTTTATCACTTTATTTGAAGGTTATCTGCACGACAATTTCATACCACATGCATTTTCATTGAATAACACATGCATGGGGTGTACACCAAGAGCTTATTGTCAGTATTTTTAAGATGGCACAATATCTTATAAAGTAAAATGGGCTTATTCAAAAGGCATATCCAACATATACACAAAGTTTTTATATATATTTATATTTATGTATGACTTCGTCCTTTGGGTTATTAGTTTTTTCTTCATTTATACCACATTTATGAAGTGTCCATGACGTGTCCTTAGTGCAGTGTTTACCTGTAAGAAATATGTTTATCTGGAATTTAGCCCTGCGCTAAAGTGATGGACATGCGCTCCATTTATAATACTGCTATGAAGCCATCATTGCCCAGTAATACAGAGCTTGAAAGAGAGGGACGTATCTAAGAAGAATAAGATGCCAGTTCTGTGAATGATTTTAATGCCTAGACTAAAATGGCCCGGAACATCCCATTTTTGTGCCAAAATCGACTTGTCCAGTACGGGACGTTCATTGTCTCAAAATAGAAACCGGGGTGTATGGATTCAGCACCAGAGAGCACTCTTACGGATATATACGTAATGCATACATATAAAAGTGACCCAAAAAAACGTGGGCTGATCTTCATTACGGACACAAAGACGTAAAAAAATAGCAAAACACTTTTATACTGCAGACTTGCGTCTCCTACAGACTGCAGCTGGAATCATAAAGACTGTCTCATGCTCATCCCAGGACTCTTATTTACTACACGCTCATACCAAACATCCTTTAAACACATTCGTACTGTTTGTCTTTTCCCCTGGTGATTTATAATCGCACTATCGGGCGTCACCCAGAAGAGGATGGGTTCCCTTTTGAGTCTGGTTCCTCTCAAGGTTCCTTCTTCACCACTGTCGCCTCGGGCTTGTTCATTAGGGCTCTAGATCTACATCCGGATTTCTGTAAAGCTGCTTTGTAACGATGTCCGTTGTTAAAAGCGCTATACAAATAAAACTGAATTGAACTTTTTGTGTATGTCAACTCATAAAGGGGCTTCAAATGTATGCGTCGGCTGATCGGGGGCTTCATAATAAGCTGCATCAGATAGTTAAGATATCTGAGATAAGATTTACACCCATAAAATACTTGTTCAAAAAGTGCTACTTGGGTGATACATTACATTTATTTCTAACATTTACGTCATCTTGCAAATATAACGACAAGCTTTTCATACATCACGTGTTATTTAATGCTTATAGATGTGTAATGATGTCATTACGTACATAACCTTCAGATAACAGTGTTACTGTGAGTACTCATGATGTGCAACAGGCCAAATCCCTCCTACTTACACACATACATAGTTATATATGTATATGTTGTATGCACGTGTGAGTTGTATGCTGTTGCACACATTTACACTGTACATTGGACAAGTAACGAACTTCTGGTATCTTCACATAACCCATATAATACATTAAACTTCATGTCTACAACTAAAAAAAGATGTCCATACCATCAGACGTGCTGTCCAACCGACCGATCAGATCAGACGCCAGACCCCTTGAGCTGGAGAAAAAATAATAATAATACATAAATAAAAATACGCCGCAAATGTATTTCGACAGTTAGATCACTATTTAGCACTGTTTTTTCAGCGTTTTTCTCGGCTGCGGATCAAATTAAACGCCATCATCTCACTAATGTTCACTAATGTTTCCTGGCTTTCCGGTGACGTTGGTGTTTGCTTACCCGTGGTGTGTGGCGTCCGTCTCTCTCAGGTTGGCACTGAGGTATTTTTCCCTGCAGGTGGAACACAGGAGGTAATAGGGGCTCCCCGAACCGCACTCGCCACCGAACCAGCCGTCCACATAGGCGCCATTGCTGCGGTAACCACGGCGCCCGGCGCTCTGCCCGCAGCCCGGGTGGTGGCGTTTCATGTGGGCGTTGAAGTGCAGCGTCAGAGTGTTACACAACTCGCACTCCACCATCTCACGGGGCTCGGCATGCTCCTCTACCCCCTGAGAGAGAGAGACAGGCAGAGAGAGAGACAGGCAGAGAGAGAGAGACCAGTCATCCAGGTAAAGCTACAGTCCATCATCACCTGGTCGAGGGCAAGAAAGTGCACTTTATAATCCAAGGAAATATGGTCATTCCAGATAACTGGACTTTTACTACGACAAGAGAAGAAGAAACGAGGGAGAAAGAAAGAGGAAGAGCAAGCAGAAGAGGGAGGGAGGAACGGAGATAGAGAGGAAGCGAGACAGGGCAGAGAGAAAAACTGAAAAAATAGAAAGTGTGAGGGAGAGAAAGATGCATCATACAGTCCCAGCAGGTGATGACCAGCCCCCTAATTCAAGTGTTCTCCATGTCCATCACAATGTAAAGCATGTAAAATACGTCATTGTAGTGATTACAGCACCTCCACCATCCAGAGTGTGTCCCTCTCGGAGGCGATGAAGTCGGGCGTGAGGAGCTCTTCATACGGTTCCTCCTGGTACGGTTCGTCCATGTAGCCCAGCTCAGCCTCCTCCTCAGCGGAGAACGGGTGCGTGTCGGCCCGCTCCGGCCAATCACACGCCGAGTCTGTTACATCAAACACTATTCACACTATAGAACATTACAGCTACAATATGTATAAATCGGACGGCCCCTAAACACGCGGCCAAAAGTTATTTATATTTTATTAAACGTTATTTTAGCTGCTGTGTTATCTAGAACTTCCATATTTATATGATTCAGCAGTTACCCAATGCTTAAAGGAATGGTTTGATTTTGGGTGAGACGTAGATTTGGGATAAGTGGAACATTGTGTAAATTAGATTTTTCTCCTAACTATTTTTAAGTGGATCAAAATGATTGGCATTTTCTAATTATAGAGTAATTGGAACACAGTCATTTTTAAACTATTTGCTTTTTTTATGTTGTTATTAAAAATTTAACAACTTATTACAGCATTTCCAGACGATAAGGTTGCAACTAACATGCAGTGCTGCACAAAAAGGTCTTAGCTTTTAAAAATAATAACATTCCTGAATATAAAAATTACTATTAAGAGAAACTATAAACTATATTTAAAAAACCCCAAATCGATTTATGGCGTGAGCAACTTTTGCCTTTAAAACTTGCTTCTGTGTCTGCAGGTAAAATCCCAGAACAGCCTTGATTATGATTTTATCTAAAAAGTGCTCTAGTGCTGAATATATCATTTTCTTTAATGATGCACAAACATTTCTCTGTAACAATTAGATTTTGTGGAAAATTAGTGTTTGGAAATCAAAAATGTGCTCTTTTTTTAATGACACACTAATGCAGAAGAGATCAAATAAACATCTAAAATGTATATAAAACATTTAGGGTGCCGAAGACTTTTGCACAGTACTGTATATAGATAAAATGATTCTTGAATATGAGTGAAATTGGGGGACACGACACAAGCGCGAAGCCACTCTGAACTGTAAACATCCTTTTATTTTAAACATAAACGGACCGCACCGTAACAGGCGTGGTAAACACACAAAACAGAAGACAACACAGGACGGGAACAGGCGGGCATTTAAACATGTAGAATCAAGGGGAGAAAAGTGCGTGGTCGCGCACGTGGCAGCCGTCGCCTTGGCGACCGCCACGCTGTGTCACGTGCGCGGCATTAGTTTTAGATAACTGATGAAATATAAACAGTTTTTGGAGCTGACTGTAGGCTGTGTGAAGATCTACCAGTGATCCACAAAAGAAAATGAAAAATCATGAAGATGATCAGAAAAGGGGGGCAGTGTCTAAAATCACGTACATGACCTAATACTTAAAAGAATTTACTATGTAGTAATATAGAACAGATTTTCCGTGGGCTCGTACATGAGAGATGAGGTTCAATTCAAACGCAAACCATTAGCTCGCTAATTTAACCAAGAGTGTTCGCTAACAGCGCTGCATGTTTTTAATTTTAATGTAACACACTAAAGCGGTGGTGCAGACAAACTCGCCATAGCCATGTTGGTCGTGTCTGTTATATACTGCGAGCCCGACCCCTTCTGCTCTGTGGTGCATGATGGGACAGGTCGCTCCACGCTCCACACTCCAATTAGAATAGTACAGAAAGATGTGATTCCAGACACACACACACACACACACACTCTAACACACCCATTTTATCCTCCTGAAGGGTGATTAATGAGCTGCTGAGTGTGTGAGAGCAAAGAAAACACTGATATAATGAGGAGCATAAAGATGAAGCCCAGACATTTTTGCCATCGGGTTTGAAATAAACATACTACAGAGAAAAAAAGAACCCATTGTCCATAACAAAAATGTTCGCTTTTATAGACTGCCACAGCGTTGTTTTTTTCTTTTCTAACTGCTATATGTATATTTACTTAAATAAAGTTAGCAACACGCACTCCGTTGGCCTGTGCGCTACGCTACATACACATTATAATCCGGAACCAACATGGTAGACCACAGTCCAAATAAAAGGCCTCGTCGTGTCAAAATGGACCGTACCGCAGCCAGAGACAGTCCTCCTTCTGTCTGAAAACATTCTGCAACATACAATCTCATTCTCATCTCAGAAAGCCTTTTGGTGTGAGGCCAGGCATTTGGGCGGTATGTGTTCCTGAACTCCAGGCACAGAATGAGGCCTTTATACAGTTCCGAGGTGTGTGTGTGTGTTCAGGAACTGGCACACAGGGGCGACTGGCTGTGTAGCGTATGCCTGTGAGAAGTAAAGCTGCTACTATATCACAGTGGGTCAAAAAAATGGACCGGGATGGTCAAGAAACTCCAGCTGCTTCTTAGAGCACAGAACACTGAGGCGATAGATAGATAGAGTGCAAAAGTTTGCACACCCTGAGGACAAAAGACATGTAATTTATACCAACAAGACATTTAGTGTGTTTGGTTTCACAGATGTGAACATAATAAAAATGGATTATGCCTTGGAGTTCCGCACCCTCACCGCGGGGAGCGGCTGGAATGAGAAAGCGCTGATCACAGCATTCAGACAGGGACTCCGCAGGGACATTACCACGGAGTTGGCCTGCCGGGACAGCCATTCCATCCTGGATGGGCTGATGGACATGGCGATTAAGCTCGACAAACTTACCCCAAACGGGAAAGGAGGGAGCCACGCCAGCCCAGAGCATCACCAGTAGTTCACGTCCTGGAGGAGCCCGACCCCATGCAGGTGGGAGGAGCCCGTATCCGCAGCCGCGGTCAGGATCAGGCACATCGCCACGCTCACGGGCTCTGCTACTATTGTGACAGGGAAGGCCACGCCATCGCACAATGTCCCACGAGGCCGCTCGTGGAGCGCACTCCCCCCGTACCTAGGCCCCACACCTTCCCAACCTCCTCCACATCGATGAGTACCCCGCTCACAGTCTGTCACCATCCCGTTGCTCTTACAGTTATTGTGCACCTTGCCCAAAACATTGTGTGTTGTCTGCCCTGCTCGATACAGGAGCCGCAGGCTGCTTCATGGACCAAGAGTGGGCCACGAAGGAGGCAACAGGCCTCCACCTACTTGCCCCGCCGGTACGGGTCCAAGCGCTAGATGGGCAACCCGTCGGTAAGGGCTTTGTGACACATCAAACCTTGCCTCTTGTCATTGACACCAGCGCCCTCCATAGGGAGAGCATCTCGCTCCTCATCATCTCGTCCCCCAAATACCCCATAGTCCTGGGTCTCCCATGGATGCAGAAACACAACCCCCAGGTATCATGGAAGAACCGGGAGATCACCGCATGGTCGACACACTGCCAACATCATTGCCTCGCCTAACAATATTAGGGAGGTTTGACACAATTATAACACTTCACGAGCCTATTTTGCAGAAAAATTCTGAATTAGAAGTGGTTGGTGTTTGTATTCACTGACCAGTTTGATCATTTAACTTATGGTTTGTTTAGGTTAAACTTGCCTTGGTCACAGAAACAATGAAAAAAGCAAGCCGACCCCTTTTGACCCCAGTTACAATCATAGTGACTCAGATTAATCGCTATAGGTGCAGTGTGGAATTCCCTTAAATAGAAGGAAGTCAATAATATATGCAGTGGTGGCTCAGTGGTTAGGGCACTGGGCTACTGATCAGAAGGTCGTGGGTTCAAGCCTTAGCTCCGCCAAGCTGCCACTGTTGGGCCCTTGAGCAAGGCCCTTAACCCTCCCTGCTCCAGG
>JAOUQW010000019.1:5824415-5849155 GCA_028565825.1 Olivaichthys viedmensis | reverse complement strand
ATATTAAATGGGGTAGTCTGTAAAGTGTCTGTAAACAATATTGACTGGGGAAAGTGTCCCAGCAGCAGCAGGATGGGAAAAATGTGTATTTGCAGTGGAAAAAAAAGTGAATAGTGGCTAGCAAGGTAGCTGCATAAGCTAGGCACATAAGTGTGAGGCTGCGTTATGTTAGGTAGTTCATTTTAATCTTGTAAGATTCCTGGAAATTTTATGAGCACAATTATGAACACAAATGCGAGAGACAAACAATTCACATACATTGCGTAAACGAACTGCTTGGTCCGAGCGACAGTTTGGTCCGCTCTGCTAGTCAGAGACTCTGTATTAGAACATAATACAGAGAGACAAATACATGAAATCATTATAAATAGCGTTTTACAAACAATATCATCATGCGTCTCTTGGACGATGTTTGACAAGCAGACAGATTGACTGAGACGGACGGATACAGACTGAGACACAGAGAGACGGACTGAGACACAGAGAGACGGACTGAGACACAGAGAGACGGACTGAGACAGAGAGACGGACTGAGACACAGAGAGACGGACTGAGACGGACGGATACAGACTGAGACACAGAGAGACGGACTGAAAGCAGACTTGCTGCATAGTCAGCGGTAATGAAGTAAGCCTAATGAAAAACAGACAATGAGTCACTGCAGCTAAAGACAGCGTCGCTCTCTTCCTCCAGTCTCTGTGTCCCTGGCAGCTTTTGCTCTCGTTTAACCTTCACGCTCAGTTTGCATCAAAATGTCCCATTACATTGTTTTATGAAAAGTGAATTAAAACAATGCTAGCGATGACCCTTTCCAACTTTTACATGCTTGGCTCAATGTTCCTAATAAGCATGAAACAACTTATTTTCTGGTTACTGGTCAATATCGGTTGTAATTACACAATAAACTAATGTTAGCATGATGTCCCTTGGCTGTTTGCTAGCTAGCTAATTAAGTGCTACGCTAAAACATCCAAGTCCACAATTTTGGTGACACTTTATCTATCTATGATATGCTGATTTTTGCTTCGTGTACTGTAGTTAGCATATGTCACGTCAGATTATAACTGCTATGACACCTTATGTTACAGTTGTCATGGGTCACGACATCGCATGACAGCTGCTGTGATGTGTTTATGACATATTTATGACAATCTTATAACGCAGGGATGAAGTAATGTGTTACCACGTCAATTGCAAACTCTGCTAAGCAGTTAGCTTACCTCAACCTCGCCAGCTGTAGCTGATTTAACAAAGCTAGCGAAGTTGAGGTAAGTTTAGGTTTACTTAGGTGTAAGTACAAGCAGTTTGGGAATACCGTAAAGCTCATCATGTTAGCGCGTAAATTATTTTATTTTAGTCCCCATTCTCGCTAAAATGTGCGGTATTACCGCTGTCTACTACTAGCTCTCTACTACTAACTAGCCTACTGTTTGCTGAATGACAGAGCTAGCTAGCTAACTAAGGCTATAACTAGCGAGTTACTTTAGTGGCTTGGAAATGAGCTGTACAAGTCAGCAAGTGGAAACGTTTCCTGTCCTCAGGTTCTCTTTTTTAAAAGCTGCTTCAAGCCCCAAAGTTCAGTCTTTTTTATTTTTTAGAAACTACCATTTCTTGTGCTAATGCAGTGGACATTATAGAAGGAGAAAAGCAGAAAAGTGGGACACTTTTTAACCTTTTTAAAATCTTTTAAAAGTCTGCTTATAGACGAGGCTCAGTAGAAGTCTACTGAATGTTTGTCTGCAAGGGCACTTAGATGGAAGCCGAGCGCAAACATCCTGTAAAAGCAGTGAAACAGCAATTAGTGCTCTTTGACATTTTTTTTTTGCATTGCAGACGATCTGAATGACAGTCGGCTCGCGCGTCACATCCGATCATTTCATCCGCTTGCGGAGACGAGTGTGATGAAGGTTTCTTTTGCTCTCGCATCCGCAGCTTGCGATCCAGCCTTGATTTCCAGGCAGATGTATCGTCTGGAAAAAGTAGCAGAATCAGTGCTCCCATCTGGGGGAAAACATGAGTCAGCCGTTTTCATGTAGTGAATCAAAGTATCATCTGTTTTTATGCTTAATGCCAGGGTTAGATGGATAGTCAGTCCAATGCAGAGGTCGGATCACAGTGAGTAGAAGCAAATCTATCAGAGGGGAACCTTTTAGAGAAGGCCTCCAGATTTCTAGGGCAGACATGTAATTTTTCGTTCATTTCTATTTAAAAGACAACCATGTTCAAAAAAAACGTCACTCCAGGTTTTTCAGAAGGCCAAAATACATCTTCATGTATCGTGATGCGATATGTAATCGTTGTCTATGTGCTGTTCATTGAAGCTGAAGGTCTGGATGGCAAAATAATTTCTCAAATCCAGATATAAGACTTTAACAAAGGATGTGATCCATCATGGTTGTTATGATTGTTTCACCATGTGGAAACTCCCCACGTCAGGTTACGCAATCGTTCATCTCTCAAACTGGTGGAAACGTTCTTAAAAAGGTTCCGTGAACCACCATCAGGGGTAACAGTAATACAGGAGCCATATTTTAACATGTTTCAACCTCTTCAAGATGCCACCCTGTGTGACTGAATCTCTCTTTATCTCTCTCTTTCTGTCTTTCTCTTTCTTTTTCTCTCCCCTATTGTATTGGGTTTCACCCCCGTTTGCACCCCAGCCTGTCCGAACACGCCGTCTCTGCCCACATCACCACTATGGGCCTGTTTTCCCATCATTCTCAGCAATGTGTGTGTGACAGAGTGAGAGTTTATGTGTGTGTGTGTGTGTGTGTGTGTGTGTGTGTGCTTGCTGAAGGTCAGACATCCAGAAGCCCAGAGGTGGGCGGCAGGCAGCTGGAACAACCGCCGTCCCATAATGCATCTGTTGTTCTCTTTTGCTGAATGAGCGCCCTTATGCTCTAGACATCGGGGAAATATTCTCTAAAGCGGAGCTGAGACGGAACAACGCAAAGGGCTTTTCTGATGTACTGTTTTTTTTTTATAGAATAAAAGACACACACCCCCCAAATTTTGTCTGCTTAGAGAAAACATATACATATATATATACAGTACTGTGCAAATGTCTAGGCACCCTAAATGTTTTATATAAATTTTATCTTGTTTATTTTACGTCTCCTGCATTAGTGTGTCATTAGAAAAGAGCATATAAAAAATCTATATATTTCCCTTTTCTTTGTTAAATAATTTATTTGTACAAACATTTAATAAAAACTACAAAAAAAAATGAAAACTAAACAGCTAACGCTTTACATTAAAGTTCCTCAACTGACGATATTTAGAGCATTAACATTAATAAACCGTAAGCAATGTTAACAAAGTCATTTACACCTGCATTAACTAATATTTTTCCATTCATGAGTAAAGATAAGTCCACAACTAATGAACTAATGCCTTAATTAATATGTTTGCGATGGTTAATTGGCAAAAATCATCAGTAAGCTTCAATGGTGGGTGCCAATATTTACACCCGCTGACCTGAGTTCAATTGTTCACGTATAACATCTTATAATGTGGAAAATACAGTACGTCTCAGTGGATTATGTTACTCGAATATTTCCTAAATCAATCAGTGTGCCCTTGTTTTGGATTTGAAGTATGCAGAGTTACATGCAGCAGATTTGTGAGGACTTGCTTGGTGTTTGGGATTAATTCGGACTGTGTTACTAAAACGTCCCTGAAGGACTTCTTTCAGCCCACACGATACTGCATTCCTCCACAACGATCCCGATCTGCACAGAGAAACCAAACTGCATTTTAGTTTTAAAAGTTTAAAAATGCTGGTTTACTGTATATATTTATGAATAAATAGTTGTCGTGTTTGTAGTTAGCATTAGATTATTCAGGTCTTGTGTGTGTATTTAGAGCTCTCTCTTTAGGTAATGCAATAGCACCATTATTCTAAACTGATTATGTTCTGGGGCTAGAAGACGCTAACAAGATTTCCTTCTAATTTTGTTTTCCTTTTTTTTTTTTTTAAGTAGGCAATTTCATAAAAATAACTTGAAGTGGTTTTGGTGCTTCCTTTTTGCAGATATATTTATGTTGCAGCACTTTTAGGAATGCAGGCCAAGTTTGTAAGTTTGTTTCAGTGTCAGGCAACTCAACTGAAGGAATAAGAAGGACGTGTGCAGACTGTAAACGTCCCGAGCCACTGAGCTGCAATACAAATAAGCTGCAAAAAAAAAAAAAGACAAACACACAGTCTTAGGGAAAATTATATAAATAAATGTGGCTTCACAGACAAGTCTTTTTATGATCTTTAGGGTCATCCGTCTTCTCTCAGTAGCAATGAATACCATTCTTTATTCGTTGATATCAACGTAGATGTAGATTTAAAGCCAAAGGCTGAAACACCAACAAATTTTCAAACTTTTCATTTCATTATTTTTGAAAGCATCTTTGCTATACAGAATTTCTTTACATGTGCCCAAGACTTTTGCACAGTACTGTATGTAAATATCCAAAAAATGTATCAACCAATTTTGGGCATTTTTATAGTATTTTGGAGCAGAATAACGTGTTAAACTGAGTCAATGGTGAGATAAATACAAATATCTAATACAAATTTAGGCTGAGGTCAGATTTCATTAGGATTTCTTCCCTGCTTTATTATAGAGAAGGTAAAAACAGGGTTTGAATATAGAGGTGAAGTGAAGAAGCAGACAGAAATATGCAGTGAAGTTACAGACTGTTCATCACCTGGATGAATGACCTTTATTTGCCTGGAATATTAAATACTTCACATTTTCTCTCACTCTCTCCCCCATCTTAATTATGAACCTTTCACACCCTGGAGCTCTGGCTTTTCTGAGAGGGTTTCTGGAGTTCCTGGAGTCGAAGTGTGAGTTTAGGTGGGTGTGACAGGCCAGCGAAAAATAGCCCATTAATTATCACACAGCCGCAGTCCCGAAATTCTCAAGCTCATAAAAATACACTCATGCTAACGAACACAAGGACAAGGGCCACCGAAAGTTTCTCTGGAGTTCACTGCAGTGTGTCGTTATCATGACGATGCTGTCCCAAACTTTTTAACTTTACAAAAGTACACTCACAAAGATGAGGCCACAGCTTCATGGTGGTACCTTTGAAGGTACATTTACATTGTTTATCCCTTGGTGAACAAAAATGTACCTGTACCTTTTTCTGACACTGTAGAAGCTCTGATGGCACCTTCTGGCTGAAACGGGTGAATTTGACAGGTTCTGAGTGACACTTGGCATCATGTTGTTCTGGAGGAACAGAACCTCAGAGAGCTGTGCTCACACTGCCAACACACTCCTCCTGCTTGATTCCCATTGATCTCATCAGGATCTCCTCAAAGGCACAGAAGATTCGATGTTCCCGTTCCTCAGGTGCCATTAGAGATCTCATAAGGGACATTTTTTTAGCCGATGCTTTTCGTCTCGTCGTCTGTTTTGTGAGTTCAAGCTCAGTGTTTGAGCGACGTTTTATGGTTATAACCTTCACCTCTTTGATGTTATGTTTCAAAGTAGAACATTGGTGCTGCTGGCGTTAAATGGTATCAGTAACGCAGCCTAATCTTGCAATGGATATTCTCTATACAGTAAATGCTCGTGCTATATAAAAAACAAGTAGCAGTGGTCTATAAAATGTTCCAGAGTGATTGGTGTGATTCTGAGTAGAACAATAAAATGTGTCCTTGTAGAGAGAACTCTTGTAGAGCGAGGCCCAGAAAGCAAATGTAATGTAGCTCATATATTATTGCTGAGCAGTCATTGGTATGCAGCGTCAGCCTGCCAAGAAGTTTTAAAAAATATTCTGCAATTTCCTCCTGTATGTGTCTATCATTTGAAATCTTAGCTTGGAGACTTTCATTCCGAAGAGGGATAAAGGTAAATAAAAAAGACCGTAGTCTTGTGTAAATTGTGTTTTCTTTACTTTAACACACTTCACTCAACTCGTTCGCTAATCATCAAACCTTTCACGACTTAAAACAGTAATCTTACGATGGAGAAAACATTGAGCTGTGAACTCAAACTCCAGATCAACACTCCTGAGGTAAAGTTATTCAGTAACTTTTTACTTAAAGGCGATGTTCATAGAGCTACATGAAACCTACATAAGCCTTTCCTAAAAACTGACATAAACCTACATAAACATTTATAAAGGCTTATGCCAACATGTGTCAGCTGTCATAAATACTTTTTTTATTTTTTATTTTTTATTTTGATGTCACCTACATTAACATTTATAAAGGCTTATTCCAACAAGCGTCAGCTGTAATTAGGCCCATTTTGATGTCAAATTAGCAAGGTAATATCAATCTGAATTTCTGGTATGTCAGATAATAGCTTGTCAAGTGAGGCTCACTGAAAATTTTTACAATGGTGAGCACCAGATAGTGAGCCAAGCGCACTGGGTACAGAATGTCACATTATCACCGTTATCACCAGTGTCATGACAAGACCTTATGTAGACAAAAATCTATGGTGCTTGACTTGGGTGTTATGTCCACTTGACATCAAAATTGACGAAGGTAGGCTTTATTACAGCTGACGCCCACTGGAATAAGCCTTTATAAATGTATATATGGGTGACACCAAAATGGACAAAAACAGTCTTTATGATAGCTGACGCCTGATGGCATAAGCCTTTATAAATGTTTATGTAGGCTTTCTTACAGCTGACGCCCACTGGAATAAGCCTTTATAAATGTTTGTAGGTTTATGTCAATTGTCATGAAAATGTTGAAACCCTGTGAACATTCTTGGTTACCATTTGTTCTTAACTATAGTGGTTGACAGTGGCATCATTAGGGCCGATCATTCGGGACACTGAATGTTCTTGAATATTCTTCTCTTCGAAACTAACGCATCATCTCAATATGGATGAAAAGCAACAATTTAAACTAAATGCTAAGTTGAATTAAAATCTTGTTAATGATTAAAACTGAATTTACATAAATTGCTGAAGTAAAATAAAATGTTTAATTTGGATGGTGTATTTGAACCGAATTCTCAGTAGATCGATATAGGCTCTAAATTTTGCTGTGGAAATTTAAAAAAAGAAAAATCCCCTGAAAGAGGATACCTCCAGATGCCCCTACATTGCTCTGGGCTGAACCCTGAATGTCTTCAAATCCTGAAAAATGCTCCTGGTGGTCCTCCTCTTGCAGAGTTCAGTTTAAATGCTAATACACCAGATCGAGATATTGATTTAGTGAGATTGGAGGTGGCAGATTAAGGAGAACCTGTGCATGAACAATCAATACCATAATCCTCAATTTCCCAGTCCCTGTCCTGGAGAACCTCATTTACTGCACAGTTTAATGGTTTCTCTGATTTAACACGCCTGATTTGTTACTTATCAACCCCTTCGTGGCCGAAGAGAAAACGGTAAGCCAATGGACACAAACGCTCCTGCAAAGTTTATTTCCATGAAATAAATCTTCAGCTGACTTCGATTAGCTGGAGGTGCAGTGAGTGTTCATCACGTTCTGTTTATTAGAGACAACTTGAGAAGATTGAGCTTATTTTGCAGGGGACTAGCAAAAAGCACTAGATATTACCTTTAAATATAAAGAGATGAAACTTGGGAGAATGTTTAATGTTTTTGTAAAGACCAGTTTTGTTCAAAATCACTTAAACTTTGATTTATAATCCTGGTTAAAACTTAATCTTTCTTGGTGCAACTCAGTCAACGACTTTAAGCTGTGGGACCAGAAGAAACTGGATGACCAGGTTTAGTAGGTGAACAAGGTGAAATAATTCTGTTTCGGGCACTACTCACTCAACTCTGTCTCACTCTCTGGCCGATATTGATAGATAATCTCAATGGGAAAATGTAATAACTCCGGTAGGATGTAGGTAATGGAAAGTTTGAGGTTAATCACAATTCTGAACCTCTCCTGTTCAGCTCCCGATGCAGCCCATTTTGTAGCTATGACAGATATTTTCCTCAAGTCAAAACCATTACTATCTGCCAAAAGTCCGTCGTTCCAGGCATTTATGTGATTGCGGCGGGTAATTGCTGAGAGCCGAGCTCCTCAGCACGACATTTAACAAATTGAGGTACACATTTGGCCTGCAACTCACTTGTAACAACTCTGAATTGGTGCCTAGAGTTGTACACCACCCCAGATTGGCCCAATCATACGTTTCTCAGTCGCTCCTCACAAATAAGCATCGAACAAGGTGAATTAATGCTGTTGAGAAACACCACTGGAGAAGGGTGGGTTTTTAGGGCCTTGAAACTATAGTGCTCAGAGGAAGGACCCTTAAACCTAGAGCCCTTTAGTACTAAATTGATATCCAAAACCAGGAAGCTCTCAAGTCCATCCATGTTCTGGAGATTTACTGTGCTCTTTATGTGCAGTGTAAACCCACAGATCTGCTGCTCACTGCTCCTGCTCGTTGTGTTTCAAACATTATTTACAGGAATGAATATTTTCCTCCGATGCTCTGCTCTGACTGGACGAAATGATTCATTAACTAAATATTGAGTTCTAGACTAACACTGTAGTGGCACTGTTTAGAATATAAGTGTGTTCACGTCCAGTCGGAATTACTGCAATTACGAGTTTCCGACTTGTGAAAACTGTTTGCGTTTAACTTGAGATGTCCTGAAAGCCCCGACATGGCAGTTGTAACATCGCATTATAAACAAATATGACCCAAAGAAAATTGTAGCGGCTTCCTCAGTTAAAGACAGCCTGAAATCAAAACTGACCTTTTTCATCTTGTTAGCTCATGTCCTTGTGATTCATCTGTACTAATCACTTAAAAGACAAAATTCTTCTTTGTCTGTAATCTTTCACTAAAGTGCAGCGACTTTTTCCCGCCTCTAAACGGTCTCTGGTTTTTTGATTACGTCACGATAGAATTGCGGGCGGGACAAAAAATATATAATAACCAATAATTTTGTGTCATGTTTCACCTCCCACTCCGCCCCCTGAGTTAGCTCGCAGCAATACTAATTAACTTTTCACAAGCCGATCAAATCCCGTTGGGTAAAAGTCCCGCCTGCCCAAATATGCTGTTTCACTCAGAAATACATCACGTTGCGGGAAAAATGCTTTTGAATTTCCGTTTCACCTTTTCTTTAAAGTTAATTAGGAGTGTAAAGTCAGGATTTGGCTTAATTTAACTCTTTACAAATCTATCAAACATTCCCAACTAATCATTTTCTAGTTATGACCTCATAGTCAATATAATATAGCTTGTAGAATTTAGCTTTCTGTCTCAAAACAAACCGTGGAAAGGCGTTAAAATGTGTTTTCGCTAACTGCTAGCTATCATAGCCTGCAAATAATATGTTTTGGCGTCGTGTGCATTGCCATCGAAATGACTACATTTTCTAAATATATATTAGTTGTTAAAAATTAGTACATCAAGGTTCTGCATGTTTAATTCAATTTTTGTACTTCAAGTTAATTGTATAGTACTCTACATACAGTACTGTGCAAAAGTCTTGGGCACATTCGGAAATTCTTTAAAGCGAAAATGCTTTTAAAAATAATGAAATAAATTATTTTATTTTTTAAATACTATAAAGAGTTTTTTAATAAACAATTTGTTGGTGTGAGCAGCCTTGCATCAATTCAAAACTGCATCAATTCTCTTAGACACACTGTCATGCAGTTTTATAAGGAAATCGGCTGGTAGGTTGTTCCAAGAATCTTGGAGAACGTGCCACAGTTTTTCTGCAGAACTTTGGTTCTTACTTGCTTCTGTCTAGTTGTTTGTGCGAAACACAACCCGTATGACGTAACTACTAGCTAACTCTTAGTCGGTTAGCTCTCTCCTTAAAATTTTCAAACAAAAATATCTGCCCCTTGGAGTCAGGTCTGGTATAACATGTTAAATCGTAGCTAGCTGGCCCCTGATTTATTTTTCCACAGTTACCCTTCCAGGACACCTCAATAGAGGTGTTGTTCTACACCTCAAAAACAAAATTAAGGGAGAATTGTTTGAGGACTGAAACTGTAACATTGATTCTGGAAATGATTTCTAGCTTTGTTTGTTATGTTACATGAGGCAGAAATTTAATTAACACACTTTTTCACCTTACCCTTCAGGGCTTTCGTATGAGGAAGTTTCAAAATCCAACCTTTTCCAATTTTTTTACTGTTCCAAAATCACTTGAAAAGTTGAAAACCCAATCACAGTGACGAGTGGCGAACGGGATCGCACTACACTATGTACACAAAAAGGTTCATTAGAGCCAAGATGAGCCTGATTTTATTTTATTTTTAATATTTTTTATATCAGTACTTCCCAATTTAAGCCCCCTTTGCACTACACAGTTAAACACGCCTGGCTTAACTCGTAATAGGTTTGACAGTTAGCTGATAAGTTTATTCAGGTATAAAGGGTAAACAGAGCAGTGTAGGGAGACTCTGGAGCTGGGACACTTGTGTGAAGACTTGTGTGTGGTTAAAATGTTGTTGGTACTTTGGAGTACCAATGGCACAACCCTAAAGTTATGTGCAGAGCTGGTTTCAGTGGAGCTGCTGTTGTGGGTTAGTCTGGAAGATTTAAGTCACAAGACAGACAGCTTGAAGAAAGACAGAAACATAGGAAGATGAAGTCATCCACTTTTTCACTGCATCAGTAGTTACGGGACATAAATGGGCCACTAATAACCTCAAATGGGGAAGCTTACTGAGAGAGAGAGAGAGGGCTACAATGTCAAGGTTAAATGCCCTTTTTATTGGGCAACAGCTGTTCCTAATTGATTCCTCGGGGGCCATTGGATTTAAAGTTCCTCAGTATTAGTGGTCACGTCAGGCTGCTTGCCGTTTTCCTCTCATCCATCTCTCTCTGGTCTGTCTCATCTATCGCAGGCGGTCCATAAACAAACAGACAGGAGGCTCTGTGATCCTGTTGAACTTATCTCTGCACTCCTCTATGGGGGCATTCCCATAAGTCAGCTCACACCACGGAGGCTTTGCCTGCCGCCAGAGACCGAAATGTAATTAGAGGGATACACCGGTGACATAATAAATCTGCTGTCCATGCTGCACTGTAGCTCCATGCATCTCTTTTGCTAGGGGAGCAAATTCCTGCTGTCCTGTTAGGCTAACCTCTGACCCTGGACAGCAATGCACATAGCCGTGGAGAGTAGCGTCAGTGAAATCAAACATCCGGTTCCCACAGTTCCTTGTAGTCCTACCCCCAGGGCCAGGCTGAAGGTCGACCACGAAAGTAAGCCTCAGTATGGCTTGGTGTCAGTGGACCAAAAATGGTTTGATGGTCGCAAATTTGTAAGAATTTGCACAAGCCAAATCGTTTGTAAAGTTATGAATAGTTAAGGATAAGGAGAGGGGGCGGAGTTAAACGTCATAGCTGGTCTTTCATGAATAATCGTTTTTCGTGAGCCGCATATCCAAATGGATTGAGTTTCAGCAGACTTATCATTGACCCACTGGGATGAAATTTGGCAAATTGATAGAGCATTGGCCAAGACTTAATTAATATAAAATTGATCAGATTTCCTCCAAAGTTTCATGAGGTTGTTGAACCAGGAGCTACACTCTTATACAAAAGATAATATCTACCAGCCAAACAGAGTGTTAGTTAAGGTTCTATGTAGAATCCTACAAATAAGGGTTTCGCTTACAGAAAATGTTCTAACTGGAACCCTTTTAGAAAACTAGAACTTTTGACCATCCAAAGAACCCTTAAGGAACCCTTTCTTTGAAGAATGTAGTGTTGCTGATTCAGTGTGTCGATACGCAACAACAAGCAGTTGCCAGCGCTTTGCAGGACACCACAGAGATGGCAGGGCATGCTGGGAAATGAACTCCTGCCCCATAATAGTAGCTGTGGAAAGTCTGAGAAAATCGATCGTTCACACTGCGAGAGGCCAGAATGCTCTGGCAGTGCTGTGGGATGAAAATTTATGTGAAATGACCTGACTCAAAACCTGACATCCCATGCCTTGTACAATCTTTGTGCTTGTGTATTGAGCTCTTTGGATCCACTTAAGTTGCCTTTGATTCATTTGAGTTGTCCTTAGTTAATTTAGTTGTACTAAATTAATAAATTAAATTATTCATACTAACAGGTGAAGACTGAATAAACTAAATGAAGTAACAATGAGCTCAAATTTACTCTTAACACCTTAAAGTTACCTAATTAATTTATTAATTTATTAATTCAGTCAAAACAGAATTGCTCTCTTCAGAAAGAAAGGTTTCTAGAAATAAAAGGTTTTCTCATGAACTGTTATTGTTTGGAGAGCAAAAGTGTCAATGTGTGGCGGTTTGGTAAAACCCCCAGATGCCGCTATTGAGAATTTCTGGCAAAAAGTAAAAAATTATGAAAAATAGATGTTTTACCTAAAGTTTTTTATCTGCTTATTACCTGTATTCAGGCCATTACTTTAATACAGTGTAAGGATTACCAAATAGACATGGAAATGTGTTTATTTAAGGTCTATACTAGTATGATTAGCATTAGCATCTGCCTGTAGTCTGTCCTGTAGCTTAGCGAGATCGATTCAGCAGCCAGTTTAAGAATCAAAATAGTAAAAACAGCCATTCTGACTATCCAAGAAAACAGAAACCTTGCTAGAGGACCAGCTAAGTAAACGTTCCTCCCACTGTATATGGCATGCTTTGATTACCAAGTTTATTAGGCTAACACCCAAACTTCATTGCTATTGTCCCCAATTGTTGTCTAAAAGAGTTTGGACTAACCAAGAAAGTTAGCGAATGTTATGAAAGGTATATTAAAATGAATTTTGTGCACTTTAACCTTTACCGCTACAATTAACTAATCTACCTAGCTATCTTTGTGCCTGATAGTTTGCTAAATGTGAACATTTACACTTTCAAGAGTGTGTAGTTTATTGTTTGGTGGCCTGAAGTCTTTTCTCTAAGCCGTAGACTGTTTTATCTTTCTTGTTAATGCTACAGAGTGATGCTGCTCATGATTGGCTACTATTAGCTAGTGATTTTTGGTTTCACAGTTGATAGCACAATATTTAGCCTAATGTTAATGACAACTGGCAAAATAATAATAATTTTTTATTTTAAATCCTTGCCGTGTGTGCACTTATCCTATGCATCTTTTTGTGTCCAGATAGAAAATAGGGAAATTAGTTAAGGGGGCCAATTCTCAAGGGCTTTGCTAACACCTGTATAGCACAGCGACAAAACTTGGCGTCTATAGCTTTAATGGACACGACACATTGGATGATTGTAACATCATTCACTTTCGCTGTTCAAATCTAGCTCAATTAGCATGATGCTTAACTGGAATAATTAATTAATACTTACGTATGACTTTTCTTTTTCTTTTTTTTTTACATCCACTCATGAATATTTAAACCGTACGAGTCATAGTAAAGCTGAATTGGCAACTCAAATTTACTCAAAATTTACATTTTCCTCATGATTTGGTCCAAACAGAACTTTAGTGAAAAAGTGCTGCTCTGAAAATATTCAAAGCACAGTGACTCGCAGTAAAGTCATGTTTTTAGATATTGCACTCTTCTCTGTAATACATCTCTATTCTGAGGCTTATCATGCTTGATTTCCTTCAGAATATGTCTTCCATCTATAGCTTTATAGGGTTATTTTTGTTGTGCAGCCGAACCAGAATTGATTCCTCCACATATCCTGCTGGGAAAGAGGAGAGGAAACGCTTCCGACAGTCTTGCATACATTTAAATCAGCTCCAAGCAAGACTGCTTTAAGTTTTCCAGGCTTTTTTTTTCCGCCATGTTTGTGATAATGATGACTTTAAATAAAAGACGCTAGCGTAGGTCACTCGTAGATAAGCTTTGCAGCGTCCACTCTCTAAACTCAGAGCTCTAATCCACATCAAACGAGTCAAAACCCCATCATCACCTTTACAAGCTGCATTAATGAACTTCATACGGGCGGCAGGTAACGTTTCCGCTTCGGGGGGTGGTTTAAGTTTGGCTTCATGAAAAAAGTGCCCGGTCAGCAGGAAGCGGCTCCAAGATCTCTCAGATCTCGTTAATGTTTACGGGCTGCGAACACCAGCACAGGTCACACAGCCACATGCTGAGTGTGTTTAAAAGGAAGAGAAAAGAGGTGACGGGGTCACTGAGGTCATGTGCTACTTTTGTTTAATGGGGATAATGATGGCTTCATGTTTTACTGGGTGATTGATCAGGCCATATTAGCCGAAGACGTAATCTCACATGGTTATGGTAGTAAGTGGGCCCTAACATGTCAGACGTTTCGAATTCTTTTAATATTCCAACATTTTTGAAGCTAATTTTGTTAAATAATATTTTATTCATAATACTTAACCAATGTAATTCCACATAAGTTAATGAATAAGTATGAATGAAATATACACTCTTAGAAAAAAGGTTTCCTTAGAAAGTTAAGGGTTCATAACTTCCTAATTCTAGGGTTCTACTTAGAACCCTCTCTGATCAGGAAACCCTCTGTTGTAGGGTTTTATTATTCATTTAAATATATATATATATATATATATATATCATATTTATATGCATTTGCATCAATTAGGGAAAAAAAAGAAGAAGTGAAGGGTATATGAATAGGATATTCAGATAGATTTCAGTTTCATATAAGGGTTTTTTAAGCAGCTCTTTTGTACGGCTACAGACTGCAGATCTTGGATTCGTCTCGGTTTCACGAAAGGTTCTGAGTAGAACCCATTTAGGAAGCTAGAACTTTTAACTTTTATCCAAATAGCCTTTGAGAAACCCTATTCTGTAAGAGTGTATCAATTGAGTAAAAATCTAATGTACAAAATGTTTCCCCTTCACCCCAAACATAGTCAATCAGCCAAGATTGTTTTGGGCTAAACTATTTCTTAAATTATGTATTATACAAACCCTAGGGCTTATAAATAGGACATTTAGAGAGAGCATATGTTCTGGGAGATGCTTCAAGTACCAGACTGTGGTCACAGATGATGACCGGGTTAAGATAATGTCCTTGCTGTCGTGCTTGCTAACACAAGTGTGCTGTATTAATCCTCTCAGTGGGGCTTATATGGGGTATTAATATAAAAATTATTTTCAGAGACTAGGACCTGTGGGAGAATGGATGCAGGGTACAATCACCAATTAAACCTGCTCACTAAAGATGGCTTGGGGTCAAATTTAACACTGTAGCAATGTAAAAAGTCACACCGCTGGCAGGGTGGATTCAGGTGCAGGCTCCAGGCGAGGAAGGCAAGATGCAGACAGAATCAAGGGGTTTGGCAAGCTCGGTGTCGGGGGGCAGACGATGAGCGATCGGGGTGTTGGCGGCACAGGCATGGCGGAAAGTCGGGAACCGCTTCGTAATGTCCAAGGCATCGATACAATACTGAGCACAGAATGGAGCCGTTTGAGGCATTTTGTAGGATAAGCGTGATTGCATGCCGGTGGTGTGTGATTGAGTCGGGATTGGGAGCAGGTGGATGACAGGGGAAGCGAGAAATCCTCTATTAATAGTCAGTTTCGATTGTAAAAGTCATACCCGTTCTGCTGTGGTGAGGATTTAAAGTGTCAGATGTTGATGAGTGATTGAGGAGTGACCCAGAGACCTGTAGAGCAGGAGCTGAACACATAACACTGACTTTATCACCTCTAATACACACTGCAGTAATTAAGGCAGATCCAGGGATCCAGTCTGATGTGTGTAAGGCCGGGGTTATGCTTGCTGCGTGACTACTTGTACGCGTGCGGACACCGCAGCTACACGAGCGTCATTTTAATTGGCTGAATTTTATTTTTATATTTTTGACATAATTCTTATATACAGATTAATGAAGCATGATAACTAATTCTAATTCTAAACTAACTCATAGTTCATTTTGCTGTTGTTGTTGTTTTGAAAGCCTTTTTCGTCTTTGACCCATATATATAGCTATCCACTTGAAAATATAGGGGTTGGAACAAGGATAGAAACAAAACCATAGCCTATAAAATACAAGTATATAGCTTACCTCTGGTTTCAAGAGGGCACAAATGTTTGTTATGGACGATTTGGGCAACATCTAATTTAACTAATTATGCTCCCTCCTAAGTGTGATAAATTAGGGAATCTGGTGGACTGCGTTTTACTTGAATAAACACATTGTGGGTGCAGCGTACAGCTAAATCTCAGCATTAACTACAGTCAAGATGTTTATTCGAAGCACCCTTAGAATACCCTGCAAGAAAGTATGTGCACCCTTATTTCTGCAATGGAACCTGTTATTTCTGAAATGGAATCATACTGTACAGTTCTGAAACATAATATCATACTGAAAAACTTCTGTAGTGGTCATTTCTCTATAGTATGTGTTGACCTGACCTTACCGTGACCTCTCATCTCCTCCAGGGTTCCATCTTCCTGCCGGGTAACCGAGTCACTGAGCACCCCAGCAACGGAGATGAGGCTGGCAAGTTTCTGTTCGAGGTCGTTCCGGGTAAGACAAACAATAAAACTTTCTCAGTGCACACAGGGAACTTGACAGGGAACATAGAGAGAATATTGAATGAAGATATAGTAATGACAGAATTGGATATGTTTCTTCGGGAAACGTTGCGTCGGCACCTTCACTGTGGTATAGTGACACATATTTGGAAACGGGATATAGCAAAGAGTTATTATTATTGTTAGAATTGAATAGGAAGTGTGTTGAGTGTGTAAAGGCTTAACTTTTCGGATTGCCTTTAAAGACTGACCACAATCCTGAAGTACAAGTTTAGTGTTTTTATGCTGCTTTAGGTCCCAAAAGTCTGTTGTTGACTAGCATACGAGCTGAAAAAGTTTGACTGCAGGGAACAAGGATGGGGGAACTTAACCCTGCCAGACCAGCCATCTTTTGAGCATCACTGCTTCTCAATTCTTTGAGTGAGAGAGATGCAGTTGGTTTTCCATGAAACTAGAGCTGGTGAGCTGCAGTTCGTCAATGTGGATGCCAGATATTTCCTTCTGGCGTCAAACTGCCTGGTGCATTGCTCTCTCTATGGTTTTGTATATAGTTTAGTTTTCATTCACCATCTTTGTTGGTGATGTATAGATAGATATAGATAGATGTACTGTATTAATACCCAGGGGGAAATTTGTGTAGTGTAATAATTTAGACTATATAATTTGTTTTTGAATCTTTTGGCTCTGGTAGGGGCACTACAGCTAATTGGAGTGTCTTATTCAGAGGTGTAAAAACCACATGCATATTTTATCAGCTCTGGCTGGGGCATCACAGTGAATTGGAGCATCTTCTGACTGACGGAAACAACTTACAAGAGTCTGGTTGGCTCTGTGACACTATGGTCCGTCTAGAACTTCCACACAAGTCTTAATGTAAATTGGTTATAAAGAGTTGTAGATGATCTGAATTGGGTTGTTCCTGTACTTCAGAGGCCAGAGAAATCAAGACCAAACAAGAACCAAGCAAAAGAACATACTGGGCTTTTCAGCTCTCTTATAGTCCATGGATGTTTCATCTCCATGGTCAGAAATAAGCTCCATCTTCCAGATGTTCTATTTTCTATTCATGTCCTCTGTCGCATGTATTGATCCTCTTGGTATTTCAACCCAGGAAATGGGTTTTCTCTATTTGGATGAAGTTAGAGATGTCCAATTTTACCATATTTGATACAATACCAATATCAGAGCTTTGTGTATCAGTCGACACCCATTACTGATCCAGTTGACTGACTATCCTCAGAGTAACCGACCAACTCTTTGCAAGCTTTTGTTGCGAAGTTGCAAAACATCAGTCAAGATAGCAACAGGCATTAAGGCAATGTGTGTCCTATGTTCAATTCAAGATCTCTGTTGTGTCTTGTAACACCACAAGCATTCACGGCATAAAATATATCAATGGATCAGAAAATTTGTCAAATCCGATCCAATACCATTCCAGAATTTCAAGTATTGGATCTGTACATCGTGAGATGAAATGCAGATGTCCCATTCTTGACTAATGTACCATCGAGTGATAAATTAACACAAACCTGTGATTGTGACATGTTGCAGTTCTGGCCCTGAGCATTGCCACATCACTGACAAATTTATCAAACTTTTAGATATACTATCGTTGCTCTATGATCAGTTTTCTCCTCTTGTATCCTGTTATGAATACCATTAAATGAACATGGAAGCTAATCCTAAACTTAGCACCATTACTCACCCTTATGGGGCTGTAACGCCAGTGAGGTTCAAGGCTCAAGACGTATATGGTTTTTAATAAGAGATGATAGCATCAGAAACTGGATATGATGTCAGGTAAAACAAACAATGCAGTAATATTTACTAGAAGCTAAATGTCCAAACGGTACTGATCTTTACAGTTGCATCTCACTTTACTGTGAGTGATGCTCTTATCCAAAGTGAAGCAGGATCCAATCCAAGCCTACAGCTGAGCAGTTGAGGGTTAAGGGTCTTGCTCAAGCCAGCAGTGGTTCTCGTGACAGCCCTGGGATTTGAACCCCAACTTTCCAGCTAACTAACAGAACCATAACCATGGAGCTACCAGATGTTTTCTGCCTGCTTTATTGACTTCCTGTTCACAAGGCCCTGGACTGCACAAACTGCCTCTGGTGTTTGTGTTGGCTTATCTTGGAGCATCTGCGAGAGAAACTTCCAGAAGAGGGCTTTCTCCCAGCTAGAGTATGTGGGGGAGTAATGGGACCAGAGCAGGTGTTAGCTTTCCTGTACAGAAATCAACATACACACATTTTAATAACCACAATGCTCTCAAAATGTTTGTGGTATGGCCCTATAGATTCATATTTTGTCTCTCTGTCTTTGTCATTTCATCTTAACTCCCACCCGATGCTCTTCTTTCAGGTATCTCATATCACCTCCCTGCTTTTATCTTCTTTTATTTTCAGTTGGTCAATACAGCAATACCATGGTTTTCATGGCTGTGGGGCAGTTTGTCCTTCACTGAGTCAGTAGATACAGTGACTCTGTATGTGTGTGTGTGTCTATGATAGCTTCAGCCTTGAAATTCAGATTACCTTAGTAACGGGAACAAACTATCGACTTTGTCCCGTGAAAATCAGAGCGTACACTGCTCTTTTGTCTTGCAGCCTTATGCACTATTGGTTTGATTCAGGTTATATTACCTTCAAAATCTTGTGACCTTCAGCAGCTTTTTAGAATTTTGGATTTATCTGACCTTATAATGAAAGAGGTGCATTGATGGAGAACTTTAATATGACATATATCACACACACTCGACTGAACCTCCTGCGTGGTCTGGGTTTGACAGTAAATGCCATGAGGCATCTTTGACCTCTTTATCCTCTTACTCCTGCTGACACGTTTATCTGGTGTGTGTGTGAAGACGGTTAGTTCAAGAAAGCAATACACCATACACACTGATAGACTGCCTATGGTTGCAAGTGCTTCTGTCTCACCGCACCAGCAGATGTGAGGGTGTATGTACTGCGCCAGAAAGCAGAGGAAACAGAGATTTAAAATTGGCTTCTCGCCCTCTGGAAACACTGTCAGCTTCCCACTGGTCTGCCAGAGCGCCATGAAAAACTGTGTGTGCATGTGTAGGCATTGTTCTGCAGTTTGGTCCCAAATGAGCAAGAACATCTCCATATGCTGAATGTCTCTGTGTTCTTTTACTGCTGTTTTATTCCGGTGGAATTTATGGGAGGAATTTCTGCAAATAAGGTTGAAGTGGTGTTAATTGTTGCAGTCTTTGGCTGCAAAACTGCAGTTGCAATTTGCATTTTGTCATGTTTTCTAGATGAAGTCTCTTTAACACCAACAAACACCAACATTCACCAAGAAAGACCAACATTCACCAATAACCACCGGCGTTCTCCATCAAACACTAACAGAGACCAACATTCTCCATTAAACATCATAAAACACAAACAAACACCACCAGATACAAAAAATTCAAACAATTACCATCAAACATCAACATTTTTCATAAAGTACCAACAAACACAAACATTTTCTATCAAACATCAACATTCTCAAACACTAAGAAACACCAACATTTGCCATCAAACACCAACATGTACCAACAAACACCATTATCCATCAGATACCACTATTCTTTATCAAACACCAACATTCACTGATAAACAAAAACATTTGCCATCAAACACCAACACTCTCCATCAAACACCATTATCAATCAAACACTAAGAAACACCATCATTTGCCATCAAACACCAACATATACCAACAAACACAATTTTTTATCAGATACCAATATTCTTCATCAAACACAAACATTCACTGATAAACACCAACATTCTCTATCAAATACCAACAAACACTAACATTCTCCAACACACACCAATATTCACAATCACTCACCAACATTCAAACACCATTAAACACCAACATTTGCCATGAAACACCATTTGCAATCAAATACCAACATTCACCAATAAACACCAAAATTTTCTATCAAACACCAATATTATCCATTAAAAAAAACATTCTGTAACAAAAAAACCCCCCAACAATGAACATCAAACATCAACATTTCCCATCTAAGACTGACATGCCAAATGAACCATTGTGAACGCTAACCCTAGAGCACAGAGTCTAAAATCTAACCATCAACCACACAGATTATTTACACAAACCAAGTTTCTCTGAATCAGTGTTTATTGCTACCACAACAAAGTGAAGGTGAAGATTCTGATTCTTCAGGTCAGGGTACCGTGCTGTGTTGGGTTGCAATTGCAATTCATTACGGGTAAATCACAAGCAATGTATGATCATCTTGGAGCTTATTGAAAACAACCTCACTATATTACATGAAGTCAAGAACGTGTGTGTATTTGTTAAGTAGGTTTTTTTTTCTAATCCACATCTAACCAGCACAATGAAGCTGATCAAACTGGAACCCTGGCAGCTGAGAATGTAATCAGTGCCTCATTCGCAGCCTGTAGAGGTTCTTCTCCAGCTCTTTAGGAATGTCTCCATCTGTGGTTCCTGGCAGATTAGGAGAAGAGAGGGAGACTAGAAATTTAGGAAATTTGAAAGTTCATTAGAAGCATGGTTTCAGATGGCTAAGTCATGCCAAATGCAGATCTCATTTTGATATAAACGCATGTCACCATGAATCTGATTTTCTCTCAGTATTCCAACTTATTAAGTGAATTGGAAGTAATTTATGCACAGATATTAATTTTGAAAAATCTAACAGCATTCAAAATATTAAGCTGTAAATATTTTACTACTCTATTTCTACATGTATTTATAATTTTGTGCCCTCGCAGCAGCATCCAACTGCCTTTATGATTTGGTCTTTGGTTGCCTTTTCATAGCCTTAAAATGTAGACCTCTCAGATTCAGATCTCGACGTCGATCTGAATCTCGAAATTTTATTCTCCTTTGTTTGTTGTTTCGAGCTGATCCATCTGTGCTCTAAGTCCGACAGGTTGTCAATGCAAATAATGAGTCAAATGAGACGCCCAACGTCTAAATTACATATATCAGTTTGGCACACTGACAGCATATTGAGCAAAATCGTTCGGAAAGACAGTTGGCATTACAAAGTGAAATAACATTCAACGCAGAGCTGCTCTTTTTTTATTAAAAAAAAGTTGACCTAGACTTGTCACCACACTGCCTCCATGATTTCTACCTTCCATTAGAAATGTGGCAGCTCTGACAGTAAACACGACAACTCATGTAACATGCAAACATTGTAGTTACAAACATGTAGGAAAAGAATAAAAGACAATAGTTTAGGGTCTAAGTTTTACAATCTAGGTGTAAGACTTTCGGATACAAATATCTCTGAATAAAAAACGTACTTTGGAGTTAGCCATATAGCTAGGCAGCCAAACTTCTTTGCCAGTGCACAGCATTTAACGTTTTATGACCGCAACCAACAGTCAGTGTTAGGGGGTGATTCTGTGTTTGATTACATTATCTGGATGATATTAAATCTAAAAATATGACTGGATTGAGAGATTGAATACTTTTAGGATATCATTTTGCTTTGAATATCAAAGATTTTCAGTTGAGTGCAAAAGTTTGTGTACCCTTTGGACAACATGAAGACAAAAATGTTATTTATACCAACAAGACAAGTACAGATGTTCCTTCATTATCACACGTAACGGAAAATGATCAAATTGTGTATGTTAAGATATTTAAAAATTTTAAAAATATATATATATCTATCTTAACTCAGATGGCATACCCTGCCTTCTTTAAGCCAGATATGGACACCGAGAGGGTCGCGGCAAAACCATGCCTTCTTGCTTTTGGTTCATTTAATGAAAGCTGTACACCACCAGGGTATAAAGATCGTCTTAGGGTCATTTTTGACCCTTAGGACAAGGCGAGTATACAGAATGTTAAGACTAGACTAGGATTAAAAAGAAATTACATTTAGTCCTATGTTTTGGATTGTCATCTTGTTGCAGGATACATCCACATTTCATTAATATTTTTTTTAAATTTCCTTGTTTTTTTTTTTTTTAGTAGATCAATTTGTAAAATAAGAGATGCATTTTCCTTTTCCCACCCTCAAACCATGAGGGGGGAGTGCAATCTTCAGGAGGGGGGGGTGCAATCTTCTAGCATGAAAGGCAGTTTCCTTTTGGAACCTCAAAATTCAATTTCAGATTCAATTAAAAAATAATAACATTCACATTCAAATAGTTTTGAGTTGCATGATTTGAACTCCATCAATGCAGGTTCTAAATTGGAGAATCAGAGTTTGACATTCAAGTTTGAGACCTGGAACAAAAGAAGAGGCCAAACATAAGAACCATCCAAGCGTACCAATCATGCAAATGCAACCGCCTCTAAAAATAACTGCAGTGGTTTGAACATGGTGGTTTTGGCCTCTTTCACAACAACTGATGCAGTGCTGCGGCTGACGCTCTGAGAAGCTTCTCACTGTCAGGATGAAACCAATGAGCTGAGGCTGAAGACGGAGAGCTGAAAGGCTGCAAATGGGGAAACGAAAACTGGGGGGGGGGGTTATGAAGGAAGTACCTGCAGAGTGTTAAACAGAGCTGAGAAATCATTACAGACGTCCAAGTCTCATTGCTGCAGTCCTGTCGAGCATGTATGGGTTAGTAATAAGGTTTTATTGGACTCATAATTAATCACAGCCATTTCATCTTTTAGTGAGGGTTTTTTAAAGAGACGTACATTAGCCTCTCAATCTCTCTCGCCCTCTCCCTTCTCTCACCTTCACTCTTACACACATAATTACAGCACGAGACAACTCCAGGCTACTTGTGTGCAGTCTAAATCCTTCAGATTGTGAGCCCTGAAGGTTTACAAGACCAGTAATTATATGTACAGGGTTAATCTTTGACAAGTTCCCTTTTCTTTTGTTCCAGGTCTCAAACTTGCAGTACAGTGCAAAAGTCAGAGAGCGCCCTTTTGTTTATTCAGTATGCAATCAAACGGCCATTCAGTACTTATTATTAATGATTTAGTGGTAAAACAATAATGATGGGAAAAAGTATTTAACAGAAAATCGCACAGAAGTCTTCAACACTAAGTGCAGTATGAAATGTGTAAATATTTCATGTGTAATATTGAACTTTTGTTTAATTCCATTCATCCAATTTCATTAAACCAGTACGTTCCAGCTGTTTCATGCGAGTGGAGCTCATTTGCATAAATAAATGATAAAACTGTTAAACTCAGTGTTGGAGGCTTCTGTGTTTAATTGTAGATTAAATTCACATTTACAGGATTATTGTAATTGTGTGAAATTAAAAAGGTAAGAATGTTTTACTGCACGACTGTTTGAGTGAAAATGGAAATGAATGTACTGTAACATTTTCATCATCATCATCATCATCATCATCATCATTGTTTACCACCAAATCATTAACAATAAATACTGAATAAACATCTGATTAAAAACTGAATAAACTAAAGCGGGCTCTAACTTTTCACAGTGCTGTATATATGAATTGTCATAATGTGCATTCAAAATGTGTGTAGTTATAGATCTTCAAAATCTAGTTTTAGATATGTAAAATTATGTTTTTGACTAGTCATAATTATATTAGAGCTATCTAGAACTTGTATTTCTACTAATCAAAATGACAGTGTAGTTATCTGTAATATGTAATTTGTGTGTATCTTCAACTCGACTTTTGACTAGTAGGCCTAAAACTTCCATTGCAGATATCTTGAATTGGAGTCAAAATTGAATAAAGCCTTGTTGAGTTAAAGGCATTTTAGGCTAAAACTGCTTACCACAAGTGGATGAGTCAGTTACTCCTCCAGTGTGAGAGGCACGTATCTGCAAGTGCTGTATTGTGTAGAACAACTGCTGCAGGTTTGTGCATGTCAGCGTGTGAATGCCATCACAAAGTGTGAACAGTTTACTCTCTCAGACGGAAAGCAATGACCAAACACAGACGTTTGCAGAACATGTATTACACTTTCACGTCTGAAACCATGATCGTAATCTGATAGAGCACAATAGTCTTACACATGATGACTCATCATGCGGTGAGGGGGGCAGTGGGGTAGAGAGGTGGAGCTAGTTGGAAGGGGATATTTGTGTAGGATCTAAGTATTCTTTATATACAGTTTGAAGTTATTAGCTAACAACCAAGCTTTTGGTATGTTTCAAACTCTTCTTAAAATGGATTGAACTCTCTTTTTTCCCCATCAATCTACACACAATACTCAGGGTCGGATTCAGCCATTTTGTGGGCCTAGGCTATAAAAAATTTGAGGCCCCTCTAAAAGGAAGATTTTATATATGCTATATAAAAAAATATGACAGCATAATGAATAGTTCAAGTTCAAGTTCAAGTAGGTTTTTATTGTCATTTCTCCATATACCTCGTATACATTGAAATTAAATGTC
>JAOUQW010000019.1:5811983-5822432 GCA_028565825.1 Olivaichthys viedmensis | reverse complement strand
TATAAATTAAGCAAAGTGTTTCAAAAAATAATATTTAAATATATTTCAATTTAAAAATTTTAATTATATATATATATATATATATATATATGTGATATTTCCAATTGAAATCCATTTAAATATCATGTTCTGACACACTTTGCTTAATTTTTTCAAATTTTTGTCGATGCCACATATTTCAAATAGTAACATGTACACTCCTGTAACACGCTCCTAATAACTAATCCTTGATATGAAATCCATTACCACGCTTCTGTGTGTTAACTGTACTGCTCGCAGCTAATAAGAACCTTCATTTGACTTCGACTAGTGAAGAATTATAGAAGCTTGTTTGAGAGATTGTATTTTTATTTTATTTTTTATCCTGCTGTAAATTCCAACATTGATGTTGCTGTAGATTTGTGCCTGTAAAACAATAGGAATCATGGGGGCTATATCGATTCGGACTCCAGGTCAGATTATTGGCCTTTTGTTCTGCAAGGTCAGCGCTTCACTGTAAGATTCCAGTGCTTGTCTCCCGATTAGCTTATCTCCTAAACAAACTGGCCGAATAGAGAGATCTCCACAGATGGGCTGCCAAACGAGAGGTTATCACAATGTGTCACCATATTCGCTGGCCTGCTGACTGAGTGGAATTGTTAAATGGCTGCAGCGGGGCCTCGCGTTTTTGTGGTGCCACAGCATTTTTCTAGTACATGATTTTAGAAACGTTTTAGAAATTGTTGCTCAGTTGACGCTCTACTTGTTAAAGGAATGGTTTGGCGAAAAATCTAACTCTTTCACGTTTTTTTCCTTTTTACCTCAAATATAGTCGATCAGCCAAGACATGTTTGGTGTCTTTAGTTTTACACCGGAACTAAAAACGTAATGTTGCTAAAACGTTATGGAAGTCTATCTCACCAAAAATGTTTTTTGTAAACATCTGCCTTAAGCCACATCCAGATTCAGTCTTAGTGGACTACCCGTAAGTTTTTGCAGGTTTAGGACTTTAGGTTTCGCACTAAAAGGCTTTGTGAATTACTCTTAGACAGAAAAAAATTGGAGTTCTAAAATTGGGATTTTTTTTAGGAGTTTCTCCTAAATCTGCCGGTTAGGAGCTACTTTTAGCCTTAAGATTATTTGTGAATACGGCCCCAGGTCTCCCAAAGTTTGAAGGTAGAATTGTAGCTGGAAGTTTGGCAGATGATTTTAAACGCACTATTTATTTTTATTTTTTTAGTGTAACGATGATTTATGGAAAAGACTTTGGGTGAGATAGACTTTCCATTACTTCTTATAGCTCCAGTGCAAAACTATAAAAACTCAAACGTCAAACACGTCTGGCTGATCGACTACATTTGGGAGAAAAACTTTGCAATTTTCTTGCCAAACTATTGCTTTAAAGTTTTGGCACTGGCTAGACCACTTCCGGACCCTAAAAATGCTGATGCACCCAAATAACCATTGCTACATGCTGTTTAAGGTTCCTCTCTTGTATTGCAATCCTCTACATGTTTCAGAGCAGCTGAGCTGCTGTCCCTTTTTATATACACCATTTTACTGTGTTTCCCACAAATCACGGATAATAAAGAGGCTGAGTTTTTTTTCCACAGGTATCTGCCTGTCAATCAGCAGGGGGCCGCCTTTTTGTGGGCCGGCCTCCTTTCTCTGCAGCAAGCAAAGGGCCTGCTGGGATTCCCTATTGTTCCCTGTGTAGAGCCATTGAGAGGAGTGGGTGTAGCCTTCCCTCTCTCTCTCTCCCTCTGTCTATCTCTCTCTAAATTCCCCTCACTCTGGGCCATGTGAGCGTGAGTCAAAGCTCCAGGCCTGGGAACGTCCGATTTTCATCTATCCATCCTTCATGGCCGTGTTGCAGGAGCAGCAGCAGGCTGCGCTTGCGTTATCCCAGTGTGGACTGGCAGGGTTTCCATCTCCTTCGGCAGGTAACACTTTTTACTTTGTTTTTGGGTTTTTTAGGATTTGAAAGGAAAAAGCCCTGTGTGTGCTTTTAAGGGAAGGCTAAATTTCAAGACTAGCTCACATTGGGCTGAGTAACGGCATCATGTTTAGCAACTTTGTGTACTTTTTCCTCCATTTAAATATATTGATTGTCAGTAGCAGCTGGTTGAGTGTCTTTTGATAATGAAATGTTTTATGCAGAACTAAAAGTTTGACTTCTTGAATCTTTTACAACAAGTTTTGAGCAGATATGTGCTGATGGATGGGTTGTATTCATAAATTGTTTTTAGCTGGTTGTCAGGCAGCTATTTTATGAAAAAGTCTTTTTAAAGACAGCTCAAATAGATCTTTTTTGTGGCATATCTGAGTTGAGATTTTCTGCTGTCTGAATGGCAAAAAAAGACATGAAATCCAAAATTTTCCAACTGAATTGAAGCAGCAAGTGGTTTAAAATCGGATTAAAATTGGATTCCTGGATATGCGACTCAGTCTGAGACCTCAAACCGGATTTTATGTTGTTGTTTTTTTTGTCATTTCATATGTCGCGCCTCTTGACGTCACAGATTTGTGACAAAAACAAAAACATTAGGCGAAAACCGGCATCAAGGAGCCTGGGCCTGGAGTAGTAAAGATGTGTCTCGGTCTCCATTCTTAATCTAAAAACATTCGTTTTTGTCTGTTCAGAACTGTTACTGTTTTTTTTTATTGGTCCATTTGAAGTCAATACTGGTCCACCTTGATCTGTTCCCTAAATATACATTCCTTATTGTGGTCCATATTAAGTTTGATGGCTTGTATATGATCATAACAACATAATTTTAAAACTTTTTTGGCCAAAATCTATGTGTCCCTTGAACGTCTGGCGATTGCGTCTTTTTCACGTCTTTGTGCTGACTGGTTTTCGTTATTTAAACTAGATGACCTATGGACAAACACACACTCACACATGTCTTATCGCTACTTTCTCTACTGATTACTCCTGAACCGGATAACCGTAGTATTCAGCTGAGATCAGCCGGTACTGTTGAACCTCTACCTCTATTGACTATTGATCGTCTGTGTCGCGATGTTGATCTCTGCGCATGTGAACGCCTGAGGCACTTAAAACAGACCTCGTTCACACTGCACAGCAGCAGGGTTCCAAGTCCCCAGCCAGGAAGTACATGTGTTTTGGCTATTCCAGACCTACACAATGCTGCTGTCTGCATAATTGGCCGTTTTTCTTCCAGCCCGTGTCTGTTCCTTCCGCAGTATTTCATACTGAAACTGGCTGGCTGCTAGACCGGACATTAGTTACGTGTTGAGGAGGCTGTTGCTGTTGCCAAAAAATGGGCTTTAAAAAAAAAAAAAGATTTCCAGCAGGCTGTCCGTGCAGGCTGAGTTTGCGTTTCTTTATGGTAAATGTGTGTTTGTGGGGGGTGTATAGGGCCTGGGAATGTCTCTCTATACGTCCAGCACACTGGCACTCTTTGTCTTGTTCCACCTGGATGAGGCTATAATGTGGCCCTGGTCACTCATTAAAAAGGAGACACATAGTTCAGAAGCCACCTGATCTATCTCTGACTAACACACACACACACACACACACACACACACACTGCAGCTAATGGACCAGCATAAGCAAATGGAAGAGTTAAGGAATCAATGCAGCTTCACTTTGAAAGCCAAAGCCCTTTGCAATCCACTTTCTTTGTTTTAATTCTGTGGTGCAGCCTTGCCGCATTCAGCTCAGGGTCTCCAGAGCAGAAGTCACTCTCTCGAGGTTCAGGTAATAGCCAGGCCTTCGATTACAAACCGTTACACTCCATCCAGGCTGAGTGAAGGAGTCAGTCTCTACCTAGCTTTAGAGGCAGATGGAGAAGCTTTCAGGTAACGAGGGATGAAATTCAGAGTGAACTACTATAGTACAGACCAGGTTTGCCCAACTCTGGTTCTATGACCCTGTTCACACCTGGTCGTTGTATCTGGATGGGATCCTGATCAGATTTTAACCACATGTATTTACACTTGTAGACAAATGCGTCTCTGGTTAGCCAGACTGAAATCTGATTGCTGTGCTATGCGTTAATATGCAAATTATCTCATTACATTCGAACACCAACTTCCTGTGTTCCTCGTTTTCAGTTGTTTTATGAACAAATGTTCAAATGCATCTTGGAGAGACGGCTGCGTTTACACTTGTATACCATAAGGCAAGCTGTGCTGAACATGCACACCCATTTTTTCCAGTGTTGGTTCAGGGAACTGGTGAACCTTTTTAAGAACTGACCAGCGTTTCCATCAGTTTAAAAGCCAAACCATTATGTAATCAGATGTGGGTGTTTGCACGGCATAGAAATAATAACAATTTTACAAGTTTTTAGAACATATCTAACCATCCAAAATCAAATCCTTTAGCATCTATACAAGACAACAGATACATGTTTTTGTATCTGCTCAAACCAAGTGTTTTTAGCATTTGTAATGTAGCGCCCATTCAGTTCATTGCAATTGCCAGTAAAACGGTTATTTTTGTCATCAGATCACAGATTAATTTTGCACCGATTAAATTTTTTCCCAATAATAATTTGCAATACTTCCTGCACTGTTCATGTCTTATTTCAATGGTAGTTATGAAAATAAAAATGGCTCGGGTGGTTGCAGTGCCACGCCAAAACCCCTAAAGTCATCGAATCTCAGTTCCAGACCATTATGGTGTTGGAACTGAACTGATTTTGCCGTCTGAGAACCGCCTTTTTACGGTAGAAATGCATCCGGATCTGGACATTAACTTGAATCTGGCGTGTCCAGAGAAAGAAAGTCATCAAACTGCACTGGACTTTCCATTTACTGCACCTTCAGTCAGACTCTCAAAGATGCAAATTAGAGGGTTGGGTTCAGTAAAACATAAGCTACAATTTCCTCATCCATTACCAGAAACATTCAGGCCTAGAGTGGGAGTTATTCAGTTACATGAACTGGCTCTCAATTGGTTTCAATGTAAATACACCTAGAATTGTTGCTGGATCGCTAAAACTGGATGATTATCATATTTTCTGGACTATAAAGCCCTATTTGAGCCTGATTCCTTTTACTGTGTTGAGGTACTGTAATTTAGGCGATTACCGACAAGATCTGATTTTAATCCAATACGAATCGGCAATGTTTGTTGTTTTTACAAGTCTGAAAAATTAAATTCTGGAGCAAATTTCCTTCTTCATTTCGTCACACAGAGCTCCTGGTAATAGTAGACCTGTTCGAATCAACCTCATGGTGCTTTAATAAATAAACCTGGTAATGGACACAACAGTGCACCATGTTGTTATTGCTACATTAATGCGCAACTATCATCCGTGTAATATGGTAATAGACGTTTTGGTCATCACTGTTACAGCAGTGTTACTAAACCCAGTGGTTGACCAGTAAAAAATCTACAGGGGATGTTGGGTTCAATTGATGGCGTATTTGGAGTATAGCTACATTTAAATAATTGTTTGATTACCTCAGGACAAAAGTCTAGATAGCTTAACTAGCAAAAAGTTTCCCTAAGTGTCATTAAATTGCTCAGGAGATGCACTAAAAATTATTTTTACATTGGCAGGCAGCAAAAATCTCACTACGCAGAGAGAGAACAAAACCAAGATGAACTGTTGGTCAGCTAGCCAGCCTACTAGACTATCCCTTTTCCTTCAACACATCTTGATGTAGTATTCACCCCGTCATTTCTAAAGGCTCTCAAAAATCGACATCTTACGTGATATCAGATAACGACATTAAAGACAACGTTAAATGGAAATTCGACGTATTTCCGAGTGAAACGGCATATTTGGGTGGGCGGGACTTTGATTTTATCCATTGGGATTTGATTGGCTTGTGAAAAATTGGTATTGTTGCGAGCATGAGCTAACTCAGAGGGGGAGGGGGGAGGTGAAACATGACAAAATGATTGGTTATTATATATTTTTTGTACCGCCCGCAATTCTACCGTGACGTAATCAAAAAATCAGAGGCCGTTTAGAGGTGGGAAAAAGTCTCTGCACTTTAGTGAAAGATTACGGACAAAGTATAAGTTTGTCTTTTAAGTGATTAGTGCAGATGGATTGTGCACCAATCTGATCAAGGACACGAGTTAACAAGGTAAAAAAAAGTCAGTTTTGATTTCAGGTTGTCTTTAATGTAAAGAAGAATTGAGGTTTTAAACGAGGGGAGTTTTTTTTTTTTGTTTTTTTTTAACTGGGGGTCTGGCATTCTCTTGCATCCCTGATTAAATGGAGCCATGGCTAAACCTGTAGCCCTGCTGATTCAGTGGTCCATCTGAGCATTAGGCTACAGTCAAAGGTTAATGTGGTGTGTGTGAGGATGACGCAGGAGCAGGTGTCTGCGCGAATGTGGCATAATGGCAGCAGCAGGTGGTCAAAGTCCATTCCCTTCTGCTCTGAGCATTTCAGACTGTGAGGCATGAGTCATGGGCCAAGACGAATCCGTTGAGTCACGGCTGTCGCCTTAATGATGGGCGTCCGCAGTGATGGAGTTTGTCAGTGGGAAGAGTGTGTAGTGTGGCACTGCATGGCACAGAGATGTCCAGCAAGGGTTTGGCCACATTTGGGCAAGATTTCTTCTTTGTCTCACTCACTCTTTCTGATTTCTTCCCCCCCTTTTGGACGCCTCCTTGGCTCCACTTCTCGGATATTCCGTCATCTCCTGCAGGCCTATATTTGCACATCTGTCCTCTGACAGAGATGTATTTACCCATCACAGTGTCCAGTCGGGTGTATTGGGCTGACAGACGAGCTCTTGATTGGATTCAGTGATGTGGGCAGTGGGCTGTGTTATCTGAGCAGCACAGGGAAAGCTGGAGGGATGGACGGATGGAATGCGCAAGCAGGAGGTAACAAGAGCAGTTATAAGCTGATGGCGACCTCCTGGACTACCCTTTATCCACTTCAGCCCTCCTGCTGTGCTTTAAACGACATGTTCACCTTCCCCACCTGGGAGTGCAGCGGCTAAACGGTCGCCTTTTTACAGCCACGACTCAAACCATTATTTTACAGATCGTTGATTCAAGCTGTGGTAAAACTGAATGCTGTTGGCGAATTGTATCGAGAAACCATTGTGATGATCCTGGGACAATTGAGAATTTGAGATACCGTATGAGGGATTTGAAACAAAAAGTGTTTTTACCCTTGTAGGCTATGGAAACAACAAATATCGCTAATTTGCAAGTATCAGAAACTATATATTTTTTTGTTGACCCATAAATTGTTGCAAAAAACAAAACAAAAACATACTGCAATTTTGCATAAATTTACGTGACAGCGTTTTCTCCAACAACAAACACCAAAACGCACCAGCGGGGAAAGCAAGACAGCAACCAAGCAGAACAGCTGGACTGAGGAGGAGACAAGAACCTTAGTTTAATTCTAGACATGGTGTCTGGATTTGATGGGAAACGTCAGCGCATTTGTGTTTTTTGTTTTTTTTGTTTTTTGTGATCAGTCGTCTTTGGTAGTTGTTCACTGAGGCAGAAGAAGGATTCATAAACTGGCCAATTTTTATCATAGGTCTGTAAATTCTGTCTGTTCTGTTTTTGTCACAGTTGGCGATGTAAAGGTCGGGGAAGCCAAACAAGAAAAAAACAAAACAAAGCATGTATACACAATTTGCGATATATGTGAAGTTCTTAATGGAAATGTGTCTACTTTAAGATACAGCTATTTTGTTTTACAGGAAATGTCACTACGTAAAGCATTCTTATCACAAAAAGTGAGCTTCTCAACTCACTTTTCCACTGACTTCCATTCATTTCGGGTCACCTTTACTTAAATAAAATCTATCAATTGAGCCACAATCTTAACAATCACTTCACAGCTTCAAAATAGGCGTTATTTAAAATGAATGACGTCATAAACCTGCGACTCAAAGGACAGTTTCATAATGTTTGAAGATGGAGCTTCCTCATATGTGTTTACTACAATGACATGACATGTTATTTATCATCCACACTAGATATTACAGTGAATTATTGGAAAATTAATATCTCGAATGACTTGTAATGACTTGCGTTCTGATCCCGTTAATGCGTTCATCCAGAAATTTTGCGATGCATCGACTACAAAAATTAAGATTTTTTCCTGTGTCTCAAACCCGAAACTTGCATCGTGATACAAAATGGCAGAAATGGAGAAAATATTTGTTACTTGGTCCAGTTCTTATTCTTATCTGTTTTCGGGTCATTTTGAAATTGTCTAATTTTGCCACGCATCCAAGATTACTACTACAAGTCATTTTAAAATTCTAGCACGCTTTTTTTTCTTCTTCTTCTTCTTCTTCTTCTTCTTCTTCTTCTTCTTCTCGTTCTCTCTCCCTTAATCCTGGAAGTGTTCCTAACGTGCTAGTTTTACATTTTAAAACGCAGCTCTGTTGGGCAGCTGCAGGCAGTCGATCCATCACTTTCCCGGGCAATTTCATTATCCGATGGACATTAATCATAATTCTCTGATCATTCATAACGTCACTTTGTCTCTCGAGCACTCACTTTAGGAAGAGTCTGGTCTGTTCGAGTCTGTGAGCCTATGGACGCTCTCCTGTTAATGCAGTTAAGATATTAGGTGTGTGCTATTATGTTTACTGCTATCATACATGACTGAACATTCTCGTATTTTAGTGAAACCAGCTCTGCTGATTGCTCTTGTGGTTTTTTCACAATCAGTATCAGACACATCCTTATATAATGAAGATAGGGGTCGTGTTGGACATGTTCTACATGTAAATGAATCCGTTTGATTTATGTATGTTTTATCAAGGCGGGGCTGGTTTGCTCTACAAGGCTACTAGCTTTGACAGGAGTCGTATATCTACATCAAGACAATGTACATGTGATCCATTAATGTTATTGCCTGTCTTTATGGCTGAACTTCCTCTAACACAGAGGTTTTCGACCTTTAACGACTCGCAGCCCATGCGATTGACCACAAAAGCTCCCACAGCACACAGCCGTTTGAAACCGACCTGACAGTTTAAATAGTTAAAAACAGGTAAATTACAGTTGTAACCAGGGACGAATATTGGGGCCCCTGAGCAAAGCGTACACTGTTCCCCCATCTTAACAGTCTCAGCCTTAGGACACATGTTTCAAGACTCTTTTTCACCACAGGAATCTTTTCAGGAACTTTTTAGGGACTCAGAAACCTTTTCAGAAGCTCGGGAACCTTTTTGGGAACTCGGGAGCTTTTTCAAGAACCAATTAACTTTTTTAGAAACTTAGAAACCTTTTCAGGAACCCAGGAACTTTTCCGGGAACCCAGGAACGTTTTCAGGAACTCTGTAACCTTTTTAGAAACTCAGGAACTTTTTAGGAACCCAGGAACCATTTTAGAAGCTCAGGAATTTTTTACACAAATCCGGAATTTTTTCAGAAACTCAGGAACCCAGGAACCTCTTTAAGGAACCAAGGAACTTCTTCTTTACAAACTCGTGAACATTTTCAGGAACCCAGGAACTTTTCCAGCAGTTCCAGATTCTTTGTTTTTACACAAGTGGGGAGTCAAAAACGTGGTGGGAGTGTATTTTATAAATGTCACTTGTGGCTCAAGGCTTTAAATTACTGGTTGCAAGAAAATAATTGACATTGGTAATCAGAGAAAATTGGCCTACACAATCTATAATGCAGCTTCACAACACTTTCACAATGATTAAGGATCAATGATTGATTGAATCATCACAGATCACTGACACTGAACCAGAGTTAAACTGGTTTTAAAGCAATTCTATAGAGTGCAGTTTCAATGAGTTTCATACACATGAAGTTTAAATTAAAGCTACGACCTATATCACTGCCCATCACCCTAACCGTAACCGTTCATAACCTTGCATACCAGTTGGCTCAGGTACATTTTTTTCTTTTACAAATTTTTGCCTTAAGGACTTCCATCCTGATATCATGTTGGTCCTGAGTTTAGAAAGAAGGGATCAGTTCTCCTCAGCATGTCTCTGTTACAGGAAAGAAGAAATGAGACACAAGATTACGCTACAAAACCATCAATCACTCACAACATAATAGAATTAGCTTGTACAGGCAGCATTGATCCACTTCTTTCAGACACACAAGTGAGAGAGAGATCTAGTGTGCACAAAAGAAGTTTTTGCCAGAGTGAATTCGTCTTTTGCGGATGTAGAAAAGACAACTATTGTCATTGTATACAAAACATCAAACTTAATAAGAACCAAAAAAGGATGGATAGCATGGACAAGGCCAATAACTGACATCTGTGGCCAGTCGGAGAGAGACGTTTACACTCTGCGCTGTAAAATCTTTTGGCTCATAATGCCATTTTTTAATGACATAGAAGTGACTACTGTTGTGGTCGTATACAAGATCGTTGAACTTTAATATGGACGTCCACTACCACTAAGTTTGGACACATCTGCTCATTTGTACTATTTTCTACTATTTTACAATAATAATGAGGACATTAACACTATGAAATAACACATCTGGAATTATGCAGTGAGCAAGAAAAGTGTTCAACAAAT